>JAQFXY010000504.1:0-25163 GCA_034693865.1 Ceratophysella sigillata | reverse complement strand
TTAGGTCCCCACGGCATTGGGATCATCGGCATTAGGTCCCCACGGCATTGGGTCTCTCGGCATTAGGACCGGGATTCATAATAGCGAGTTTGATATTCATTCACGTGGTTATACGGAAAAGTTTCGTCAAAAAATTTCCCCCGCAAAATTTTCCACGAAATCTAACGAAATCGAAAGTCTTAAGATAATTTACGGGTTGAGGTATGAGAGTAACAGGGGAATATCTCAAGGCAACCCTACCCTTTCGAAAAAAACATTTTTGTGGGGAAGTCAGAATTGGGAGCACTTCACAAGAGCTACAACCTCATAAGAACTACACCCTCAAAAGAGCTATACCTTCAAATGAGCTATAATAAAAAGAGCTACAGTCTTAGTAATTAATTACTGTATGCACATTCAAATGCTACGGGAACATGCCAGACTCAGCGTATTTGATGGGTATTGCCCAAAATATTGCATTTCTTGTATAAACACATTTTGTGTTTTAATATTCCCTGACTCTGACTGTATGTATATTTTCAAGAAGTTCGCGTTGGTTTATAATTAGGTATTTTTTGATTGCAGCTGTTATGATGAGATACATAGATTAATGATTTTAAAAAAATTCAACATGAATATGTAACTACATTTGGGAATAAATTCAAGTTCATATTTCGATTGCTGCTCGTATGATGAGTTAGCTTACTTAACGATTTTTTAAAAAAAACACGTTTGTAACATTATTTGGGAATAAATTCAACTACATACGATAATTCATAATATTTTGATTGCAGCTCTTATGCTGAAATAGCTCTTCATTTAAGGTAGTAGCTCTTATCATTGTGGCTCTTTTGATGGTTAGCTCTTATTAGTGTAGCTCTTTTGATGGTGTAGCTCTTATGAGGTCATAGCTCTTATGACATGGAAGCTTCAGAATTATACTTGCTGTATTTGCAATCAGAAAACCGAATGTGAAGATATAATTTAATCAGAAAACCCATAAGCTCGGTTTGTAGCTAATGCAAATCAATTCAAACAAATCACAGTGAAGCAAGTATTATATGCCTATCAAGATAGCATCGCCTGATGTTCCATTGATGTTGCTAAATTATTGGTGCTTTAGTCTAGATCAGCTTTTGTTACTCAAGATTGATTTCTACAGAAGAATTTAGGGCTTAGATTCATTGGGACATACCTGCTTAATTAGCTCTTTCTTTACTAATTAACATGCAATGTTTGGATCCTAGTAGGAACAATGAGGAAAATAGATTAAGTACAAAACATAATGAATTCTGTTAATATTATGCGAGAGGGATTTTAATTTTCGAATCATGAAGAAGACGCATCATAAGTTCATAGTATTGAGATGAGGCAAAGTTGAAGTAGAACTTGATTCAGTCATTCATGTAATTTCGTCGTATTGTTTTACAGTAATCGGAAGGCTATTTCTCACTCTACCGCATTTCCTTTTCCATTGTCTTCATATTTGCATAGAATGCCGTGTGGCTTGGCTTCTGAGTCGATGGCTCTAAATTATTGTTCTGTCTTACCTCACTCCTATTACAAAGAGGGTAGTGCGTAACAGGTTATAATTTTACTATTTAAACCATCATTCGCTCTTACGCAATCTTCTCAGCTCATGTATGAATTAGAAGTATAAAAAATCATAAGGTATTTTAGTCAACATGTTTCCGTTTTTTTTATTCAAGAATCATTTGTGAATACGATATTTACAACAGTGGGTCAGATTGGATTAGTGCTAACTCAGAAGCACAATAAAAGGTCGATATGCAAACGCATTGCTCGTGAGGGCTATCGATTATTTACGTAAAATAGGATGCATCCTTTTCTTATGTGAGTCTGAAATAAACCCAAGCAGCAGCCTCCGGTTGGCCTGATCTCAATTGACCTTTTGGTCGATCGCTATATCTCTCTGCCCTTCAAAAAAATATGGGTACATCCGATGCACAATAGGAAATTTTAATGGGCATTTATTAAAAATTAAAATTTCTTAGCCGATTTAATCAAAAGATCCCGCATCCTGAAATATAATTAGCTTAATCATTCTGAGGTGAGCATGTGGCCTTCTTCCGACGGAAGGCTTCCGTCGTTCGGCTTGTGAATAGTTCTTCTGAATTTCAATTTGAAAAAATCAATTTCATTGTTTGACTTCCCGACAGAGGCACAACAAGCACAAGAGAGTCAGCAGAACAGAGATGTAACAAATCCAAAATATTCAAATTATAGCATGAAAACTTGAGACACTAAAACCTTATCGAAATAAGTCGTTGCTTTGCTTTGCTTACAGATTCGACTGCCTAATGGGCAAACCCCAGAATCTCATTTCAAAGGTTCATCTTATACATAGCACTGATTAGTGGGCTAATAGTTGTTACATACCTACTTATTTGTACATGCATTATGTACAGCACAGAGAAGAAAATCCCAATTCTTTGTTAGTAGTATCTATCGATTTATGGAGCATTGAAAAACAATAGGCAAAAATAAGTTCACGTGGGAGGACAAATCAGAGAAAAAGGATTTAAAAGGAATTCAATTGAAAGAAGGATTGACTCATGCATGTAGAATCTGACTGATTTGTTTAAGGTTACGAAATGGAAATTACTCTGCAATTGAATAAAGTTCTTAGTACAAAATGGGAGTACAGCATAGTACGGCCTGTCCACCAAAAGCCGTGGATAGACCTCCAACTAGAAGAACAAACGACTAGAATTACAGGAAATTAATTTGTTTCTAAACCACGAGCAGCCCAGAGATTCGGCATGAAATCTCTGTTTCGGCTTGACACCGTATCTCCCACACCATCACGCTTCTCAGTCTCAACAATTGCTAAATGCCTCCAACGAAATTGCTCTTCCCATTTTCCCCACTAATAGTCTCCCAAATGCCTTTAAAGAAGTGGTGTGTGGGCGAGTCAATGGCGTGTTTGTCTACCTAACCAGCCCATTCAATTGGGAATAAATGCCACACAAATCCATTTAAAACTCAGTTTGAGAATGATGAGTTTCCTCAAAATTGGTTTCTATTATTTTTGTCTCTCGTTTCAGTTGATGTTATTACTGGCTTCCGTGTTGAGTGGTGGGATGGGAGCCCCAGCCGTGTCTACTGTTCATGTCAGGTTTGGGTCAGGAAGTAGAGCCACTCAGTACTCACATGCCTTGGACGGGGATTCGGCCGCCGCCTCCGTTCACTTCAACCTGGTGGATGCTGCGGGTAAGTGATATGCGCTTTTCTTTCCTCGTAAAGATCGGCTCAATGAGTTCGGGTGTAGATGGACAGATTACATTCTGTCAAAACAAAGGGCAACGGCTTTGGTAAATTGGCAAACAAACTTCTGGCAAAAAAAATTAATGAAATGTTTTTCCTAAATAGAGAATATATATAAAAAATGAGTCAGGAGATTCAGCAACCGAATATTTGAATTTCCAGGAACGGTAAAGAATGTTTTAAAAGTAATTGGAAGAGGGAATCTATTGTACCACCCTGCCATTATTATTTTCAAGCCTCACAGGATGTAATTTGCCATTTCGACCCAGAATAGCCTAATGGGGTGACCGCCGGCTCCTGAGAGTCCGGCTTCTCCTTCCGAATCGGAAATAATTATTGGTTGTGACAGGATATCGGTTCTTTAGTGGATCTACCTAGTGCCCTTTATTGTATGTTGGGCTTTTGGGGAAGCCCCAGTATTGATTGATGGAGGATTCTCATAGTAATCAAAATAGCTCAAGATGCGTTAGGAAGGATGAGAATGTAGAAATTTTGACTCAATTATGCATTACATCTTGATGGAGCCGAGATGTGTGAAGGAGATTCGTTTTAAAGTATTAGAGCATCTTCACCAAATACGTAGTGTGTTCCTTGTGGATTATATCTCCATTCTTGTGTTCATTTGGGAAGTAACAAGTGAGCAAATATAAGGAAAACTGATTCAAAGTACGATAAAGAAAAGGAGAGTTTGGGATGAAAAGAAGTCAAAGGGATAAAAATCCACTCGGTTCTCCTCAAATGTACGAGTTTGAAATGAAGTCAAGTGGAAATTAAGTTGGTTTGTGTCTATAGAGCTTCTCTTGAGACTCGGTAGTGCTCAAGCCAAAAGCCTGTCCTTAGAAAAGAATAACATGAAGATAATATGATAATCTATGGCTCTATAACTAATGGGAATGTAGTAACCAAGAATCAGTGAGATAAGACAAGGAGAGAAGTCAGTAGTGGAAGAAAGGCGGTTCGAACACAAGGCAAGTCCTTCATTTTGAGCCTCAACGTTATTTTCTAGTTGAGCAGAGAATCTGTGAACACAGAGGCAATTGGTTCTGATTTACAATTTACAACCAGTTTCAAACTCCCTCAATGTTGAGTAATCGACTTAAACTGAAGCCTAACCCCAAACACAGAGCGCTCCGTCAAGTAAATCCCCTTTTTTTCGTAAGCTTGATTAATAGAGTGTAATGAGGATCTATGAGATTGGACTCAGGCTCTGTATATAAGAGACATGATCGAGAGCTGAGTCGATGGATTAAGTAATTGATCACTCTGTGTCCAACTGGCAGTAAATAATATTTAATAGAGTGACATATAGGGAAGTGATGGTAATCAATATAGGATTAATCCATTAAGGCGTGTTCGGCGTTTAAGGCTCTTAGAATAGAAAATAGAAATGATCGGTGTGAACTATGCGGCTACGGTGACACTTGCCATTTGGCACGCACCTGATACGACGACAAGACAGAAAAAAAATATGACGGTAAAGGTGTGAGATGCTACGCGGAGTTTTCCTTTGAAAAATTTCCAATTGCAGCCCATACATAATGCATTACTTACAGACAGCTACGCTACAAAAACTAACCGCAATTTACAAGGAAGTGCATGGTTGCCATTGCACTGAATGGGCATAGCTGACTTATGTAATCCACAGGGATGATGGGATATTTGTTTGCTAAAAAACCCATACGTTTTGAGTTTTTTTAAATCGATTTTTACAAAAAAAAATACAAAAATTGGTGAACAATTATCCCACCTAATAATCCAACTAACTGCTGTACTAGACCAAGGGGGACATGATGAGACGCATATTGTGAGACGGCGGAGTCCGACCTCAAGACCGTCTCGGGACCCTGGAGGACTCCGGCGAAGTCGGACCTCCACAACAACCTACGCAACCCCGACACTTACGACTCTCCTGACCCCAACAACCTCTGACACGCAGGCCCAGACGGAAAACACGCCGACTCAGGCCGAAACGACCATCAAGTCCACCAGCCCTCGGCTTCTGAATCGACGCAGAGGTCACAAGAACAAGAAGAAGCGGGTCCAGTTCACGGGCTCGGCCGAGTCCAGCTCCTCTGCACCCAAGCTGAGTTCCAAAGAGGTTTTGGACCCAGCCAAAACCCCGCTCGACCCTCCTCTTCCCACGGATGACACGCTCAAATCCAAAGATTCGAAGGCAGTGAAACGAAGTCCGTATCCTACTCAAAACTTTGGTTCCTTCAACTTCCCTGACTTTGACGAATTTGGTGGTAAGATTGATTGATTAAAGGCTAGCTCCTCCAATTCTCTCTTTCTCGCTGAAGGATCTGTCGGGATGACCTAATACTACATAGAACACTTTACTTACTCAATATGAAACAATGAACCTTACAAAACTCACGGCTTTACTGTCCATGCACTTTTGCACACACACGCTCGCCTACTTCCCCTTTTCACCGGCTCTCATTTCTCACACTTCGCTTGACAACTCATTCCCATTAAGCCAATTACTGTTCAATTAATTAATTTGCATAGCTCCGAACACGCTTCTGTATTCACTCACATTCACACACTCGACTTGTTGAGACCAAGTTCCACTTGTCACCCCGCTGTAATTGGCTCCATCCTCGCTCTGGGAATCATTTCAGAGAACTCCCGTGCAATTTGCACTCAAATATTAAGCCATGTAAATAAGTAATTACCCTCAGGCTACAACATCTATCATATAGTACTAGTAATGCCATAAGTTTTTTAATTTTAATTGAAAACGAACAGCTAAATCGAATATTAGTAGAGTATGAGTTATTACTTGAGAAGCTTTTTTTCGAAGAGCACAATCAAGTCAGGGCTGCTGGTCCAAGTATTCTAGCGTGGTAAAGCGGAAATTAGGTGCTCACAACCACAATTGGGTTTAGTTTGACGGATATATGTACAAAGATTCAGTACGGGCAAATTCCCAGCTGCGACAGTACTGGTCTGGAAATTCATAGTTTTAAAAATGCTGTTTGTTGAAAACTAATGAGTTTGTAGACTTATATAGACAATCGTATAATTGTATGCTGTGATGCTGGCTATTATAATAAAGTGGCTTTCGAAATTTCGTAATAATTATTGGTGAAAGAGTTTTGGACAGGAATGTTTGTCTTTTATTTTTGAATTTTACAGAAAACAAGAACTTCACCGTTTGAATTTATATTTTTAGGAGTGTTCAATCCAATTTTAAATTAATAACAATACAATTTTGGAACTATGAATTGTCACGCTATGAACTGTCGCGACTATGAA
The DNA here is from genome assembly GCA_034693865.1 of Ceratophysella sigillata. Taxonomy (NCBI): domain Eukaryota; kingdom Metazoa; phylum Arthropoda; class Collembola; order Poduromorpha; family Hypogastruridae; genus Ceratophysella; species Ceratophysella sigillata. The sequence goes on along the minus strand of JAQFXY010000504.1, from coordinate 18,635 downwards.
TTGTGACTGTTATGAATTATGAATTGTATCGGCTTTGACCTGTCGTAAATACGAAATACGAAATGGAAGCTATAAATTGTCGTGACATCCGGATTTTTTAGCCTGTCATATTGAAAATTAGGTGCTCACACCTTAATAGGTTCAATTTCCCGTTAATTATTGAATTATGACATTAGGTTAGCTGAGATGGAAGACTAAAGGTCAAAATACGATTTAGCATAACAAAGCAGAACACTTGTTAATCATGTGGCGTCAGCAGAGCAGGTAATAGCACTCATCTTACACTCCACTGCATCGAATGTACGTACAAGAGTGACAGGTCGAATTCCACTAATTGCAGACAGAGACGTTCGTTATCCAATCCAACTTTGTGTGCCTTCCCAATTCCCTTGCCCTGAGTCACTTCAGCTTGCAAGGCTAGCGTATAGCAGCGTCAGATTATGTTGTTTGAAGTGTCAATCCAATCCAAGCGCTTCTGAGCATTCTCAATGCACATGCACATGCACAGAACGCATTGGAATTGGAAATACAAATACAACTTTTCCTTTCATCTCATCCCAGTCCCAGTCCCACCCAAGAACAAAGTGCAATCCTGCCTTTAGCAAATTACAAACTCAGATGCATAAGCATACCACTTCAACTTGACAGTATAATTTAATCTACTAAATAGGATGGAAAGGTATGCACTACAGTGAGAGGGCACAGGATACTCTTAATGCACTCCCAAACGAAATTAGGATCAAATCTCAATGTTTCTCATTCCGTTTAGACTGACGTTTGATGCATAAAATTAAGTCGTGAAGGTCTTCTAAACAGTTCGAGATTCATGTTCATGACGGAGCTTTGTGATATTGCAAAAGCAATTTTAAACTAGAATTACGTTTTAGAGTTATTCTGTTATTTGACTTTGGCCGTAGCTTAGCCTAGACTACCTGTCACTCCTGCCACTCTATTTTTTGAAAAATTTATTCTGCATCTTTGGAAGTTGAAAAAATTCCTCTCCACGTTGATACACGTGAATTACATTGATTATCATGTTAATGGCAGCCTTCTATCATTCCTTTAACGTATATGGCTTTACGAGTATGTATGTCAAACAGTACGATCTCCTATGAATTAAAAATAAATTACAAATTCTAAACACCAGCGGCGCCCATCGGTTTCTAAAACCAAAATGTTTGATGAAAATTAATTTTTGGTGACATTCAAAAACGGCTTCAGAGTGGAGCTACATATTCCCCGACACAGCATTTTAGCTTACATTTCTTGAAATTGCGCTTAAATAAATGCAATATAGTTTGTAAAATACTTTTTTAATTTGTAAAATTCTCGCCAACGGTGCTTCTGTTTACCCTATTTGGTGGCTTTTTTTTTCTCTTATAAAATACCGGAAAAACATACTAAATCCTGACAGTCTAAACCCCAATCTAAATATTAAAAAATCATGTAGTTTAAAAATATGATTAACACAGAAAGCTTTCAGCCTGTGCTGTGTGAACGCTGGATAAAGTGCTCCATATGAGCCATAGTCTAATAATAATCAAAACCAAAGGTAAAGCAGGAAACTAAAATACAAATTATAGCCCAGAGCAATAGGAGGGAACATAATAAGGAACTTCCTGCTCCTACACTATCAGTGCTCTGTCAACAATTAATTTCTTCACCAATCAATAGACAAGTCAGCTAAAGCTCGAGAACCGCTAGTGGGCACTGATGCGTGGATATTTTGCAGAAAGTTTGAGTGAATCAATAGTAAGGGATGCAGCTATTTACAAGATACAATGACTCTGCAGAATACTGTGAGTCAAAAAAGGAATGGATGTATTCAGAACATTTTATTTGCAACATTCAATAAACTCACGATCCGGAATTCCCTAGAACCCAAATTACAATTCCCTGTGCCACGCGTCCAGAAAAGCATCGTGCATTCAGTTGTGTTAAGATCTTGTAGTTGGGCGTGGATGCATTACCTGCCAAAATTGTCTCGTGGATTACGGTTAAGATGAACGACTCTTAACTGCTTGTCCAGTCGGTAGGATTTATTTAAGCACACCTTTAATCGCAATTGACGTATTGATTTTATGTTTCTTGTTTTTTAGTGCTTATTCACGCGGTATTAGGATGAGATGAGACCCGTCCAAATTGCTTGACTCTTATGTCCTATTGTACGTAACTGATTGTAAATACTTCAGTTTTGCTGATTTAATTCTTTTGGCATGTCATGGAAGCGACACGCAGATGTAAGATGGACATTAAGGAATAACTCGCCTTTAGCATATTCTATGTGTACAATCATCGTAAGCACACTCACGTGGACGTGACAGCTTATGCTCTGATTCAAGGTTCTCCTCGTAACAGAAGCTTGCTTTTGAGGTCTGTCAACCCGTCTGCGGCTTCTCACGTGAATAAAACTGAGTTTCACGAGCCTGATCCTTTGCAGACCATAAATAGAAGAGTAGTCCAAGCTAAGTCATGCCCTTGTTTGACGGTTTAATTGTTCAAAAATGTATCATTAGATTATTTACAGGCTAATAATACTAAAATCTCCTTTGCCATGTCATGCCTGTCAATGCTTTAGGAGGTATTCTGCATATTCGCTTCTGTGTTTGTTTTTCAAGTATACCTTAATACCTTGACTTGACCTTTCCTTCTGTAACTCAAAATATCTTTAGAATTCAGAGTGGTCAATAGAACACTTACTACTTCAATGTATAGTGTCGCAGCGGCTTGTAGTTTACTGGAAGCATTCAATATGTCCTGTGAAACGGAGGCTTTTCAAGATTAATGATCTTTATCGTGGCGTGAGGTGCCCTTCTCCGTACCAAAATATGCCGCAAGGAAATTGATGGAAACTCGCTGAGAACCGAATAACGTCATTTACGGAAGCACTACGTCCAGAATGTATTATTTGGAAAGCCCTGTCGGTACGAGTAATTGGATGCTTTTATGCTTTTCCGTATTTTGCTCGGGCGAGTTTCTATGGAAATGCATTATAAGAAACAGGACTCAACGGAAACTGGAGAGCTCCTTTTGTTCGCAGAGAATCAGGAATGTCGGAAAACTTATTCACAAAATAGATTTAACGGAATAATAATAAGTACGTTCGTGTAGAGTTATCTTCTACGAATCTGCTCCTAACTGTGGTGGTGGTGTTTTGGTAATACAAATTGGCATTTGACTTTTCAACTTCATTGAAGATAATTGGGCAAGAGTACAATGTACAAATATGCTTGTTAACTCCATTCAAATGGCTGCAATAAATACAACGCTTAGCAATATTCAGTTTATGCTTCACGGGTTATTAGGTTAGGACCCTATGTCTTTTACTATGGTATTCAGTTTCCTCTCTGTGTTGTATTAAAATGCATACAGTACTTTTGTAGCCGTAGAGGATCAATAACCATGGTTCGATTAGCTCTTGTTTCTGGGTAAAAAAATAGGAATTCAAATCGGGGTCATCTAACAAAAGACATGGAATTAGGGAGGTTTAGTGAGAAACAAAGGGCGAGAATGAGTGCGAATTGGGCCTGACTGAGAGTGTGTTGCTTTGTTTCTGAAAGCCAAGGTTATGTTTTAGCCCGTCCAATGTTCTACTTCCATCAAAGAACCATCGTCGTGGGCTATTTTTAATCCCATTTTCCCTCTGCGTTGAGGAAACTTTGTGCAATGCAACTGGTCTATCTTGTCATTAAATGGAAATCAAGCATCAAGCGTTTCATTAGGTAATAATAAGTAGCGAGTCCGTTGTTTGGTACCATACAACTACTGCTCAGCTCCACCCACAGCTGTTTCTATTGATCTGAACTGAACTGCTTGAATGTGTCACTCTAATTTCCACTGACACACCATCTCGATCATTTGTACTCAAATTCCGCTTCAATAACGTCTATATTAAAACTGAGCACCTTGCATCCTGGTGCGCCACGGATTAAAACCCCAAAAAAATTGAGATATTATCTGAATTCCAACTGCGCTGTAGCTTGCTAATTACACTAATAATTAGGAAATCTTTCAACTGGAAAGATTTTCCCCTATGATTTTAACAATCTTGGAAGCCTTCCACATGCAGACATTGAATAACATCAAAAGTGCGGATTACCAAATAATTAATTTTCTTAGATTCTACGCCTCACTATAAATGCTAATAATGCCCCCGTGTAGACAAGTGGATAAAAAGTATTCACCAAGGTCTCCTGTACGAACATTAAATGCACCGGAGTGAAACAGGGATAAAATTAGAAACAACAATAAGTCTCTTCCTGTTTCGATGTACACGGGTCTAATTAAATTTTGATTATTATTTTAATACTATTGAATTTACAAGTGCGTACATCATTCCGTGCAGCGAGATGTTTTTTTAGACACTTTATTGAAGCCGCCAACCTCAGATTAAATATGAGAAGAGGTTGGAAAAAATGCGTTGAAATCGATTTTCCATTAGAAGCAAGAGAGTTATACGTTCAAGCACTTTATCTCAACAAGCCACAAACCCTTGAAGTCGACTATCAACTATTCTTCTGCTAGTTAGAATAAATTCGATTTCTTGGAGCACAACGCTAAGAATTACTCCGTATAATCCAACGCTCTCAGTTTCGCAATCTATGTAGTTTTCTACATCCTACACCAAAACGCACATTTGACGCGCTGGCTGCAAACACGGAGATGGAGTTGGTTGAGGAAGGCTCTGAATCGATATCAGTTATTAATATCCTTGTGCAGAGCCTAGCATTTAGTATCTGGTTCACTTTTTCCATTTCCAAAGAAGTGAAATCTAATAATAATGATTGATTACTCCTATGAGTGTAAATGTATGTGCTTTGGACTTTGGAAGCATAAAGGGAGTTTCATTTCATTGTAAAGTATACTAAACTGGGTGGAAACCCGTCGTTTAAATGCGAGAGAATATGATTTATCGTGTAATAAATATAAATATACTCTGATTCTATTGTGTGACAATTGTAAATAATCCGACAGGGCTTAAACGCCGTCTTCTGGTGATTCATGCTTCATGCATGCCGTTTAATTAGAGCAGGTAGAGCATGATCAAGGTAAAAACAGCTAAAGACATCCTGCTTCATCTCAATCCATTATTCCATTATTCTAATTTGCATTATACTTATATTATTCTTCATTATTCTTAACAGGAAATTGCGAGTTAATTCATATTAGGCAAGAGAGATCTGTTTGTAGAAGATATTTCTGTAATACAATCCTGAATATACTACTGCTTAGCATTTGTATATTAATGTTTTATTACATCGCATATCGCATGGATCTACCCTATTCCCTATTCATGTACTCATTACACGAATGCACTGATTATCTGCAAAATACGGTGGAAAATACGGTTTGTTTCCATTCTGCACCTATTATTTAGTTATTTGGTAGATATATTCCTGTAGCTTACACCCTCTGTATTTTTGCCTTAAAGGATTAATCACAATCTTAAATTAAAAATTTCCAATAAATCGAAATTTGCTAATTTGCTTTTGGTGAAAATGGCTGGTTAAACCGGCAATGACAGTGTCCAGGGTTATTTCCATTTCCAAAGCAAACTGGACTTACTAATTACTATTTCTCCATATAGGTAATGAATTTGGCTCTCTGGGAAATTTTGGACACAACAATGCACACCATAGCCCAGCACACGGAGGAGCACATTCTCAATTGAATGCTGAATCATTAGCTCCAGACGGAGTTTTCTTGCCACCGCTTCCTACCTCGGTAACATTAATATTAACAGATACCTGTCGTGTATACAGTTACAGTTAAACGAATCAATTAGGAATCTCCATGCCGAAATCGTATTCCGATCATTCGTAACTAACAATGAATATTCAAGATATATTTATAGCTCATAGCTCTAATGCCTAATAACCCATGTTCGATGAATCCCAGGCCTCGAACCATATTGACGACCCGTACCTGGCTGACGCCGAGACGGCCAAGTACGCCGCTCAACATCCACCCTACTTCCATGAATTTCCGCACAAAAGAACTATTCTGGCTCTGAATGAGCAGCGTGAGGAGAACGGGCTGGAGACGAATATCCTGAGAAGCATACGACCCTTCTTCCCATTCTTCGAAATCAACAAGTACGTGTAGAGAGCGTTAACTCAATTACAACTTCAATCAATGCTAATAATGATATTTAGTAATAGGAGCGGGAATCCTGGCTTTACTGCCTCTCAACCCAATCAAACACTTTGCTACTAATATGTAACGGGTTCTGCTTCTGGCTTCATGCATTCTGACGCTTTTGCAGAAATTATCTTGTCCAATCAGTCTGTGAGGCTCTGTGTAATGTTCTAAATTTAGTTAATTCGCCGTTCTATTGGATGGCAAAAATCCCGTGGGATTTGAACAAGGGAATCATGAATTTACTCAATTATTCTAAATTTAGTTTCAGAACCTGAATCTTTTTCACCTCCCAACCAAATTCTCCATCGAGTCGATGGGGAAAGCATCAGGGCTTATTTAATTTTTAATTAGCACGATTTCTCCAGTTCAATCTTCCATTCAATGAGTTTTCCACTAGGCTTAATTTTTCTGATCCAATTATGTAGTCACTGATTTTTCTCCCGGGCAACAAACGCAGTTCCTACTGTAACGACAGACGCAAACATATTTATTTGGATTTTGATTCTATTGGGAATACGGTTTAAGGCTTAAATCCCTAGCTCATTAAGTTATTCAAGGGTGCTGGGCGAGTTGATTTCGGCAACCAGCCAATTGTATTTGCCATTTAGGGAACTGGTTCTACGACAAAGTTCCTTCGAAAATGTTTCATACAAAAAAATTCACTCGCAAAATTTCACTCGGAAAAGGTTGCCGGATTAAAATTTTGGTAAACCTAACCTAACTTTATTAAATGTTCAATCGAATGGCACGATATTGTAGAACTTTTTCGTGGGAACTTTTTCGTATGAAATATACACAGTGAACTTCCCAAGAAAGTGGATGTCCTAATTCCATGCGTACATTTGCTCAAATGCATAGCTTGTGTACTGAGATGGAAAGGTATTTAAAATGGTGCACTATTGTCCTTGACATAGGCGACGTCGTCGGTGGGCCAGAATGGTAGACACGAAAAGTATGTTGGAACGTTATGGACTAAACTAAAGGCTCAAGACTTTAAACCGAACCCAAGTCGGAAATGAGGACAAAGTGTCTTTTCCGCATTGTTTTTCTAACCTATTCCCCAATGACAAATTAACACAACGACAATTTCTTCAGTTTTGGGAAATACTCCTACTGCCATCCAAAGATGTTTACTTCTGCTACATTTCTGTAACTTTAAATTTTAACTTAAAACTTTAGGTTTCCCCATAACAATCTCCGTCTCACCAGCCTCACGTCATAACTGACAACTGTTACTGTTTAATGTTTGTTTTTGATTTACTCACGAGTAACGGTGTCTGAGGTGTGCTGGACATCAAACCTTTCTCTCCTATCTTTAATTGTTATAACTTGAATATACTGAAGCTACCTGTACTATTATTTCCGTACGAAATATTGCCAAAACATTTTTTATACATAAAAGAGTAAGAAAACAGTTTACAAAAATACCGTAGTAGTCGATAAACTCTGTAGACTTATAGCTCTAGAACTCTTTTGTAAGTATTTAATTGTGAATACTCCATTGGCTGTCTTTTGTAAAATAAAACATCGAGTAATGGTCCAGTTCCAAACCGCCGTCTTGTACATAATCCGCTTCTTTAATCATCGCGGCTACATAATTTGTGTATCTCATCCAAATAATAACCTTCGGCTTATTTACTGTAAATTTACGCCAACAAATCTCGGGGATACTGCTCAGTATTCCTTGCTGTACATACTTCCGTATATCCTCTGTCGTATTCTACTAACATGCTCTGGAATTACTAATTGGGAAGACAACTAAGGATAAGTACTAACGTGTACATAAATGTGCTTCAAATCTCATAATCTTCAATTAACAACTCTTGATCCTCCGATTAAATGGGTAATTCAGAATATTCCCTACCATGTACTTATGCATAAAAGTATAGCAGAGCTCCTCATTGCGAGTTGGTTATTCATGTATGTATTTGTAAGTATAACGTATATTGGAGGTAAAGATTATTTGGACAATTTGGATATTATGTTCTCGATAGATTTTACACATTTAGCTCGTTTTTCAATGATCATTGTACTTAAGTCGAGGTAGGCTAGGTTTTGGAGGAAAGTTCGTATTTTCTTTCTTTCAAAATCAAACCTAACTCGTCTAACAAGAACAAAACAAGTTACTTAATACATGTACTTAGCGATACAAAACACCGTGTAACGCAGAATAATATCCAAATTCCCGTATTTGTTCCTACACACATAACGATGCACGTTTTCTGTAGCTTTCAAGCGCTCTCAGTATAGCTGTCCATTGGGATAGCTGAATGTAAATATGAAAAGCCCGGTTCCCGCCGAAAACATTTTGATCCAACTAACTCGCCGTGAGCTGCTCTGCAAGTATTCTGTACAACACATCAGGTTTAATAACAATTGTTGTGGGGATTTGTCTTTTCCTTTTAGCCACGGCTCACCACCCGTATCACCCTTTTACCCGTACAGTCCGCAGTACCATCAACCCGTTCCACTAATAATTCACGACAACTCGTTCCTGTATGACGCCGATGACCCGTCCGTTTACTACTACGCCGAGTCCCAAAAGCTGCCAAAAGTGTCTCTTCCGCCTGCACTCTCTTCCTGGAACATCTTCACCCAGTCCACTTAAATATATTACAATCATCCCGGGAATATCACTGAGTTGTGAACATTAGGATGATTTCTATTACGTCGGCGAAAATCCAATTTAAGCCGACGCAACTTATCCTTAGGGCGATCTTGAACGTGCAAAAGTGTGTAAACTAGAGTAGAAAAACTGCTAAAATACTAAAAATTAGCTTGAGGCTAATAGTTAATAAGTAAAACTTGAGGTAAATAATGCAAAAGTTGAAAAGTGGATAAGTTTTTGGCGTAATATACGTATGTCTGGGTCGGTTAAAGCCAAACAACTTAAAGTAATTGAGAACTTTATTCTTGGAAAATTTTAAAACTAATATTGAAGTCACTTTAAGCAGAAATCGTAAATTAAACTCTTCAGATATCCTTTAGTAAGCCTAGGATTAGCGTTTGGAACTTTTTGCAAAGTCGCCCTAATGGGAGTCACCTTAATGAATCCTCTTATTGAAAATACACCAAATTACCTCCTGTACTTTGTGTCACTCACTCCCTTATCCTACACTCCATTTTACGTCCCATTAATCAGGCGTACAGTTCGGAAATGGCAACGAGATGTTCTCAACCTAATCACCGTTGCACCTTAATTGTATTCCAAGTCAACTGAGCAAGTCTCTCTCTGTGCCATTAGCCGTGACCGACTTTAATAAGTCATTCTATACTAACCCCTTCCCTTTCTCTCCTCCTTCTAGATTTCCTTCAAAATGTTTCTATAACAATTGGAATATTTTATAAGATATGCAAATATGCACTTAAATTAATGAAATAGTAATATCCAACTTCTAAAAGTAAGTAAAATGAGCTAATATTTTGTAAGAAAATCCATCGAGTTCTAAATAAACTCTAAATCAATGCAAGCAACTCTTCAGATGTTGGAACAGACAATGGTTCTGGACCATGTTTAAAAGTTCAGTTATTCAACCGCTCGCATCAAAGTTACTCAATCATGTACAATTAAAAATGTTTTATTCGAGCGCATGAAAGGAAATACAATATGCTACATCTATTATTGTCAAAAAGTATAGAAAATAGGGATCATAATCGCGTGGCTTACAAATATCTGATGTCTCCGCTTATTATTTTAAACGAGCGTAGGAAGCACTGTGCCGCCCACACGGAGCCGTGAGAGTTCAATATTCAATATACTGGAGAGCATGTATGTAGTAGGTGGTCGTTTGGTACACAGTAGTAGGCGTGGTAGGTGTAGGTGTATTGGAGAAGTAGCCGTTCTGTACAAATAGGTATTGAGATGAGATTGGAAGCGGGCCCTGGAAAGAGAGGAAAGTGTAGAGTTTAATATCCGGTATTTCTGAAAATGCTTTCACAAATAACCCATTACACATTAGCTCCGTTATCTGGAGTGAGCCTATTGATTGGATTGACATGAAGTGTCTTACACGGTTCGGCTCGGTTCAGAGTTGATTTCTTATCAGAGCACCAAGGACCAACAGCAATGTAAACCAGCTACTTCTTCGGTTCGGACCGGAATTGCAGAGGCTTCCCCGACAAACGCAGAGCAGGGACGCTTTGTTATTTATCCTCAGCTCAGCACATCGCTCTTCACCGTCTGGAGGAGCTTGGCTTTGACAAGTCCGTTCCGTGGCCGTTCCAAAATCTGTGGGAATCCAATAAAAACAACGTTTAACAAGTCCCCGAATAAATACAAACCTGATTCAGGGAAATCAAGGTCACAACGGAAACCCTAGCTGCCGACGTCAATTGAAATTGATCACCTTTATGTTATATTATCCAGAATCAGGATCATACGGGATAAAGCATTTAGATTAGTCTAGATAAAATGTTGTTAGGTTAGGTTAGGTCCTATTCCGCAATAGATTATATTCCGTGGTGCTCAATTGACGTATAAGATAACCCATTTCAGCTCAATAGCAGAGAACATTTTGTGACCTTTCGAATAAGGTAGGTATTGTCTTTTAGGATCTCGGTGGAAATTAAACATATTTTAGTGCGATACTGCGAAATGCATAAAGCAAGATAAGTACCGTTGGAAATGGTGTATTACTTGGATTCAAAATCAGGAAATCTAAGGTAAAATTGAGAAATGTTATGAAATATACCAGCATTTCCACTGGAAATTATAGGTACTGGTACAGAAGATCTCACCGCTTTATTGGAATTGAATTTATATAGTTTACACCGTAACACATGCACGTCTACACACTACATGGACAGAGACTGAAGTGACATGATTAATTACCGTCTGGTGGCCCACGAACACCCTCGATAGTCTTGCCGCACCAACCAGATGGACATGGAACTAATTTGAGTCCCGGCTGTCCAATCCCTGTAGTGGCATTAAACGGAAACGGATCCCGACAGTCACCCAGCTCTCCTCGAGACCGACAGGTGAAACACTGCCTTGTCGACGCCACTGAGTAGGCAATGCATTGTAACGTAAGGAAAATCACAATTTTGTACATTTTAATAAATATCACATTTCCTATCACTACCAATTCGCCCGTATGCCTTCTCCACAATCCTGCTCAGAACGAGATCTAAGACATTCTGAAAGTACTAGGTACTGGAGGTCCAAAGGTCCCTACGGGCTTCTTCTATTCCAGAAAACCCACTATTTCACACAGGACTCCAGAATCGCTTAAAGTAATTGAATTTAACGGAAGTGTATTTAGACGAGGCTCCTTGAGTACAAATCTAATAAGTGTTACTGTTGTTTGTACACTCACGACGAGAGAGGTTCAGGAGACTCGGAAGGTTCTTTTCTGTTGGGGTTTGGAGGCTCTAGCCGCAGCCGCTCAGGTATACGAGATATTTTGAGACAATTCCAATCCCTCACCTCAAGGTGGTTCAGTTAATAAGAAAAAGAAAGTCAGGCAAGCAATATAGTAAGCTGGGGCTCTGGCTCTGGCTCTGGCTCCTTTGCTTGGGGCTGTGGATTGTGGCACGACGACGAGGGGAATTCCCTTGAGGTGATCTTCAAATTTTTGCAATTAGGCTACAGACAGAGTGCAGCAGGTAAGAACTTACGCATATAACGTGTAGAGAAGTCAGGACGAGGCCAGGTAAGGCTCATTTGCATTCTCAGTCGAATTTGTGTTGTGCAGCTGGAGTCACGATTGTTGTGTCGCTCGATAATTCTCAATTCCACGCATTTCCAACTTCAACTTGCATAATACATTTTATGATTCCTTGCATCATCAGGCCCTTTTCCTTCCCATTTATAAATAGGCAAAACTCTAAGCGGCTTAATGTCTGCACATATAATTTATTTCTCTCAAGTTGCACCAAGAAAACCTTTCTAAAATTTGAATTCAATTTATTCTCTTTTTGTGGCCTAACACATAGTTTTGATAATGTAGTATTTATTTTCGTACGTTTTCAGGCTGAGTTTGGCATGAAACCTTCTCTTAGATTCCTTTTTTGTTCAAGAAAGTCCTCTTCCTGTTTCGATATTGGTTGATATTCTCCTTGTGTCCGTTTCGCTACACAGGCTGTGATTATAACGAGAAAGAGCCAGAGAACTAAGCAGATGACAGTGTAGGCCAGAAGATGCTTCCAAATCCACCAATCTGTCATAAAGGAATCAAGTGGTCATGTAATTTAATTGGCTAGAAGGATCGATGGAAAATCTAGTTAGTGCTGGATTATGAACATACGGTTTTGAATCATGCAACGAAATTTCAGTGAATTAGCATCGCAATCTGAAGCCGGAACCGATTCTCCATTTGGACCTGGACTCTCCGTTGTGAGCTCCAGAAGCTCTCCAACCAAATCTGCACATGAACTGTTCTGTACGAATATGGTGAAGGTTGTAATGAAAATAAAGTACTTCAAGCACATCATTTTCCCTGAGCAGAACCTAGACTCAATTATACTAAATATAATTACATTTCTGCGAATTCTAAGGAAATTATTTCCCCCTTATTTCTCGAGTGCATGAGATGGGCTTATGGAGCCTTTGTTATTCAGAATAACAAAGTAGGTTCCACTATATTATCTAGTTTCTAGGGAAACGATAATTCAAAGAAATTGAATAGTCCGAGCTCTGAATAAGGTTCCAATCGGACTCAGGACAAATAGAAATTTTTCAGGGCGAGTAAGGTTCAGCTCGGTTACGTAACCTGACGGGATCCCAACCGTTGCTTCAATCCACGGCTCAACTAAATCAGTATTACGGAATTATTTGAGCCTGCGACATATTTTCTATATACTTACGAAAACTCAAAAGCTTAGAAGGGATTAGAAAATTTGGTGTATTTTGACACTTTGGCCGCTTTTCTGGATGTTTTGTATGCCGAAGCCCAAGGGCTGTGTAGAAGCTATTAGAGGAATCCGAAGATTGTTTTGATCTTCTTGTAATTAGGATTAAAATATTAATAATTTAAGCGGATTACAAATAAACTTTAATTGTGACGTTTAGAATCTCTCGAGGACTTCCGCTTGGAAAGAAGGAGTGTTGGAAACAGCCCTGAAGTCAGTTCGATAGTGTATGCATTAAAATATTCTCATTAGAGCTAATGTGTTTTTGATCTTTCGGCTGAATCAATCAACACAAGAGGGTTTTTAACTCGGAACTTGGCATGTGTTATGAATTCTGTTCAGTTGAACAGAATTCAGTTGGAGTTTCACACCGCAGCATTATGCCCATGTCCACTCGGTTTCACTCTCGCCTCTCTGGAAACAGGCTTTAAAGTGTTCCTTCTTGAATAGAACTTGAGCTGTACTGAGGCAAGACCAGATGGATTATACATATGTCCCAGCCCGACTCGAGCTCCTGCCTGGCTTTCTGTGTAAGGGACACACGTCGCCTCAGGAAGATCTTTCATGATTGATTTATTTTGCATAAAATATAAACACATACTTTTCAATTTTGAGCATGTTTACCAATGCCAGACAAGGAGTTACCCGATTGGGAAACTTGAGGTTGAACGTTGAACAGACCGGATCTGGAATAATTTTTGAAGCTATAAAAACTAAGCAGCAAAATAAAGCAGTGATGTTACTAGTTAGCTATTGCACTCATAAATATTTCTGGATTCAGAAATCCATTTGGATTGGGAGTCAAGCGTGACAAATGGAGATCTCCAGGATTTACACCGCTGCACCGGATTCTAATTAAGAAGCTATCTCGTTACTAATCAGATGTACGTGCAGATTTGGACTCAGAATGAGTTTCCCAGCTACTATTTGTCTATTGTGGCAATATTTGTGCAGGGGATGGCTGGTTCTTGGAATTGCAGGGCTAAGTACCTCTACAACCTCAAATAAATTCTTCGAATATGCCCAGGCAATAATGTAAAGCTCGGTGTGGTGGGAAGGCAAGGACGCCAAGCAGGAGGAGGAACCTATTAAATAGCTTGACTCGACTTGGCTGTGCGAAGGAGATAGGAATATCTAGTAGTACGAGAAAGAAGTGTCAAGCTAGCGACGCGGCATTGAATATCCACTTTTGGATTCGAGTCGGGGAAAGCAGTGCAGCAGGAGTATTAGTGGCTAGCCCTTGCATTGGCAATCCCAGCATAGCAGTAGTGCCACGACTCTGGACTCATAAGAAGAAACTCCGTTTTTCCATCCTCAGTTTCCTTTCACCCTTTGACGAGCTTATTACTTGTGCTACCTACTAAGCTTCTAGTCGCTTCCACATTCAGCAATACATACTTGCTGCGGCGTGACATCCCGACCATTTGGCCCGCTATCACAAACCCAAAGTACGTGGTTGAGTTACAGTAGTAGTGGTAGTGTTCGCAGAACAGAACTATGTACAGTGCTAGGCTTATGTGCTTAATTATTGCGTACTCTGGATTTAAAGCAAGTGCTCCACACTATTGTTCTGAACACTTTCCCCACTTCCCTTGACTTTCCATTTCAATGTCTACCATTTGTCTCTTTCTCTCATCCAACTTGTCGACATGGGCATGTGGGGAAAATCCGATAGACGCTCCTATTCACAAAAATGTTTGACGTTTTCCTCAAATATGCTAGAAATTTAATTTCACGGATTTTAAGCCTAGGATTTCCTCAAGCACGGCTCATCACTCGTCCCATGCATGTAAGCCGGATTAAATGTTCTATAACTTTTCTGAGTTATCCTTCACAAAGTGTGGAGAATGTGCTACTTCTTATTGCGAATTTTGGGTACATAATTTGAGATTAAACGCCACGTTTTTAATATGTACTTATAATCCGGATGTGAAGAGAAAGCTGGCTGTTCCTAGTGCCTGTGCCTCTCAATAAAAGTAGCTAAACAAACGTAGGTACGTTGTGTGAGCGGCATGCTCTGCGTGTGTCCGTAAATAGATATACTTGGTAAACGAACGTCACAAGGAAACAAGCGGATGATTCGTGTCCATAAGTTTCACAGGAAGGAACTGATTTGTTTTGATGCCCAGACCACTAGTATCTGTTAACTAGCAGTAGCATCACCGAATCACGGGCAAATGATCGGCACGCAGGTTTGAGAAATTATAAATCAATTTCTATGTCAGTTCCTTTAGGCTGCAATAAGTAGCATAAAATTGAGTGATTAATTTAAAAATAGGACTGATACTAGGACGATTCTGCTCTGAAATAACTCATTTCGTGATTTATCGAGCCATCTTGTAGATCACACACTTTAGAGCGTTCAGTTTACCCATGGATTAGATTACCGTCTGTTTAGTATGGAAAGAAATGTGATTTTTCGAACTTGACGTGACAATTTATTTGAGTTAGGAGTTACACGTACAAGGATGCTAGAATTTGATTTGAATGTGCCATGTGTTATTCATATGTAATTCAACCCAGCTTCTGACAATTATAAGCCCACATCTATCTGGTCTGGAGTTCCCAAAATTACAAAATGTTTCTTTCATTTACAATCCATTGGCCTGTTCACTGTGAGCAGATTTCAGATATTTAGAACATCGGGCGGACGGTATACGGAATTAAAACTTGGGTTACTTGGATAAAATGAAAAAATAATAAAAATAAGGCTCGGTAGATCATAAACGACATTTGTATTGACAATTCTGTAATTGAATACTGGAACTAAATAATTGAGCGAGGGAATTGTGGAAAAGTAATTCATTTAGTCGTAGAATAGAGCAAGGGTTAATACATACTCGCTCGGCAGTTCCAAATGAGAATTTCTCGACGGTTAGTAAGACAGATATGCGATGGGCAACCGTGTAGTAGTATTCGGTAGCTATCTTCCATAACAACAAGCCATAAGCTATTTGAAGTTATAAGTCATTGAATGTTATAAGTTTTAAGATGATCAATCAAGAGTTTATTTGATATAGCCGTAGCTCAATCAAGTGAATACACGAATTGTTATATTAGCTTAACTAGTCTTATTAAATTAACTTATACATCAATATGGTTAATTGTTAAGCTAATTAAATAAGACTAGTTAAGCTAATATAACAATTTGTGTATTCACTTGATTGAGCTACGGCTATATCAAATAAACTCTTGATTGATTGATTGATTGATTGATAAGTTTTAAGATGAGTTTATGATGAGCTGGCTCTTTGATGAAAGTCCAACTTACCTAATGATTTAATCTGGCCATAACCTATAGCAAAAAGCTGCTTATTTGCCTAATTAATTGCTTTTAAAAATTCTATATGCGTTTTGCCCTGGGAAGACAATGATCTACTTATAAGAATAACTCAGAAGAACTGCTGGCTTGTGATACTGAAACGAGGTTGAAGGTAATTCGACAAACACTCAACAGGAAACTTGCGTAGACGAAAGCTGAATTGAATTTAGTTGCTTCTTAAATTTGATTTGATTAGGTTATGGTAATAAGGCAAAGATGAAAGCAATTTGAAGCTCACTTGTAACTGGCTCAGCTATGCTATTTACTACGTGAACTGAACAAACAGCGTTTTCTGGAAACCCTATCTTGCCCTGACATTGATATAAGTATAGTATCACACTCAAAAGCCCAAACGCCTACAAAGAGCAGAGACTGAGCTGAGTCAGTCATAAGGCTGCGTAGCATATAAATACAAATATGGAAATGTGTGGAAATCCTCTAAAATCGGGGTTTCGTTTCATAAAAAATGCAGGGATGGACACCTTTTATCGCTCCCAATCCTTCTGAATCTTGCATCACGTTCCTGAGCTGAGTTCCTGAGCCAGAACAGAATCAGACCTGACGGATTGATTCCGTACTTCGTCTCCATAAGCTGTTCATACTGTTTACCTAAACATGCCATCATATTGTAAAGTAGGTGCTCTTTAGAAATACTCAAATTAATTGCCAGTAAACTGAGATATTCTATGCTGTAGGATGTTGTACCTATTTTAGCTGCTCCACGATGAAAAATAAGTAGTTTACGTTTAAAAGCTTACACGATTCTTAAATTGGCACACTAATGGATGGCTAACTATGCATTCACAATAGAAGAGCCTTCTTAGTTACTTGGTCTTATATTATGACATCAATCGAGACAGCTGCAGTTCTACTGAAAAAAGAAATGGGAGAATCGAAATTGAGTCAGGGCAAGAAGCACTCGGGGACTGGAACGCATAGGCAAGGCTAGATCTACAAATTATCCCGAGCTGATTCTATTAGTAAGAAACGCAATAGAAATAGAAATTGGAATCTCAAAACTTGATGTCTAGGTTCATTTTTGCCTAAGTGGAATTGAATTTTTCAGGGTAACGTTACGAGAATCCACAAGCTACTGTGTTTCTTCTTTTGAGATTCACGGACACACGACCTTCTGTTCGATAATGTCATTTTGCACTCAAACAGGCAGACAATAAAAACAGAGAATGTCTGGTATGCTACAACAGCATGAGAACAAAGCGTCTTCCCAAGAATATTTATTGCAGTTCGTTATTGCCTCTACCAATTCGGTTAATCTTACGTAATCTCAATGAGTCATTAGTGCATGCTTTTGTGCCAGTGTGTAATTCAGACACCAATCCACGACATCAGCTCATGGTGACTGGTGACAATACAAAGCAGTAGTCGAATACAAAACCGAATACAAAACTGTACACTTTAAATTGTAGGATAGGCGGTGTATTGATTTCTCATTAGCTTATATATACCGCAAACTGTGTGTAAGCAATGCCAGACAGGCAGACTACTCAATTACTACATACATAGGTCAATTCACTATAGCTAAAGGCTATTTCAGCGTAGGCACTCTTTTCTCTTCGTCGAGCTGGGTTTTAATCAAATTCATATTAGGGAGGACAGTAAATGGACGACTAGCAGTAATTATGGTGAAATTGACAACGAGTGCCAACAGCATTTATAGTTGGGAGAAATGTAGCTGGGACTGGTTTAGCTACAGCTGCCGGCGTAGGTTGGAACTTAAAAAATTTAAAAACAAAAGTCATTGAAAGCGTTTAGTTAGTCTTTCTAAAAATACTAAAAAGAACGAAGTTAGTTTTAAAACCATTAACTAAGTAAATTATTGATACTGGCAGATGAACAGCAGCCACGTGCTACCACTTTAGAATGAAATATAACTAAAAATATATCATCAAAGGAAAGAGACGGTAATTAAGCCAGTGCAGTGCAGTCAAACGGCTGGGTATGGGTCTGAAGGCCAGAAGCATTATTGGGGTGAAGACGGGTTCAACTTGAATCATTTACCTTTTGAACTCACATACTGGCTGTGACGGCTCGTCTCGTCTTCAGATTAAAAAACCTGCCTTATGGCAGCTCGGGACCAGAAAGGCGATTACATACACCAGCATATTACATAGCAAGACTGAGTTAATCAAAGGGATTTACGTATGACGTATATAAATCAAATCCAATTTAATTAAAGCGATTTACATCAGACGTATATAAATCCAATCAAATTGCTCGATTGCCCCTATATAAAATGGTACTAACTTTTGAAAATTTTATTTTAACGCCTGTTCGTATATAAATTAAATCAATATCGATA
>JAQFXY010000503.1:0-25165 GCA_034693865.1 Ceratophysella sigillata | reverse complement strand
TTTCTCAGCCGGCATTAGGTCCCCACGGCATTGGGATCATCGGCATTAGGTCCCCACGGCATTGGGTCTCTCGGCATCAGGACCGGGATTCGCTCAAGCTGGAGTAATTATTTAATTCACGTGTGAATCTGGAGAAAGTTAGTAGTAACTTACCTTTACTTTATTTTTCTTCTGTCTGGGACCTCCTCGCTTGGGAGGAGCTCGAGCTGTTGTGTTTGTCTCCTCTGTCTTGAACGAAATGATTTCAAAGGGTCCGATAGACTCCTGGTCCTGGGTTTCCTGGTTATTCCCTGTTTCTGTCTTTGGAGCACTAAGAGCGGCAGCGGCCTTGGCTGCAGCAGCCATCGCCGCCTCGTCCTTCTCCACCAAGTCGTTGAGCAAACCATAGAGTGCTCCACCAAACTTGGTCTGAACTCCTCGGCATCCTGACTGACTTGCTTCAAGACTACAAGAAAACAAACAGCAGGAATAAATGAGAAATGCAATAAAATTATAATAATATTAAAACTCATACGACATTCAATTTCCAAACTCAACCACAAATAAAAAATCAGTTTTACACTGCATTGTGATTTATGTCAGTCGGAAGGCTTTTCTTCGTCTTCTTATGCGTAAATCTTCTGAATTTAAATTAGCGATCTGGGAAAAATGAGGTATTTGATTTGATACTCAAATATTAACTTTGTCCACAGTTTTTGCTGTTCTCACGGGCAACGGACAAAAAACTTTTAGTTGCTTTTCAGTATTTAAGTTATCAACTCTTTGGCACTGACTCGTGAGCCGCTAGTCCCATTTATGGGTAAGTGTGTAAGCATTGTTTACTGATCTTGAGCGAAGTACAAACATGAACCAATTTTGGCTACAAAAAACCCAGAATATACAAGAAGCTGAAGCGTAAAGGTGTTACTTACCGTTTCATTCGCTTGTCGAGATCAGCCCTCTCCTTTGCCTTTCGTCGACGAAGTGCACTTCTGAGCCGACTACACGCGATGCATAAAGGTCCAATGTTTGACCACGAAGTGTCAATTACTGGACACTCGGCCGAGAACCAAGCCTGACCTCGTTTGACGGCACTTGGATGATACATGGAATCTTCAGAAATGAAGTTCTTGACTCCAGGACAAATCCGAGCAAGGGAAACACGATTCACAATCGTAGCCACTTCATTCTCTCCATGAATCCTGCTCGACCAAAACCTGTCCGTCAGGTCCTCTTCTCCAATTAAAATTTTCAAACTCAGGTCCTCGAATACCTAGAACACCATAAATAGAAAATTAAGAAAGTAGCTCACTCACATCATTTGCATTTATAATCTAAACTCTTTGAATTCTGGCTTAACATACCTGAACATTTCTCTTAAGTTCGACAACTCCCAGGTTATTGACTTGCATCTCGGAAATTGAAATCATCTTCAACTTTTTAATAGGATCAAACATGATTCCACTTACACACCAACGCTCGAACACATTGCACTTTGCCTTGAGACGGGAGTGGAATTTCTCAAAACCTGCCGGGTCTACAAATACCAGCCGCCCAGACTCACCCATCTTCATCTTAGGATTCGGTGATCTCTTATTAAGTGATATATCCCCGGCAGTGGAAACCTTAGAGCTGGAAGCGGATTCCGTTTGCTCAGAATTAAGCGGAGCCACAGACTCCACTTTCACTGCTAATTTTTTAGAGAATACTTGTTAATATTTAAATGCAAAAATATAATAGAATACAGACGCACAAGTAGTGACACTTACCAGCTGGAACACCTGAATCCGACTTCCGTCCAGCTCCCTCACCATTGACAAAATCATTTTCCTTTGAAACCGAACTGTTTTTCTCAATTTCTTGCTTGATCCGCTTAGGGGAATGGACCACCGGTCTTCCTGAAGAAGTCTTTCGCTTTCTGTCTTCGGGTTCCGACGTTGCTGTTGCTGAGATACCAGTATTCTTTGTCCATACTCCTAGTTTGTTGTTTCTCTGGAGCGGAGAAATTGTTTTCTTAGACGGCGGGCGACCTGGTCCTCGCTTGAAACCCGCCTTGAGACTTGCTCTGCTATTCCTATTCAGAATTGGCACTACTTTTACACTCGTGTCCTTAGGAACTGATCCCTGCTCGGGACCCGACTCATGCCTTCCTCTTAGTCGACGGCCAGATAAAATAGGAGCAATGTCAGGAATTTCAGAATTTTCCACCGATTGCTTACGTCTAAAACATAAACAGATTTTATTAAGCACAACAATTAGAAAACATTCACAGCTAATTCTAATTATTAATACTTACTATGTCAAAAGCCTGGGTAATATTTATGCTATACAAATCAACCTTTTAGATTTCAAATTACCTCCCAATGTTCAGCGGCTCGCTTTTAGTATCTTCCGTTGATTTGTCCTCTGGATCCTTTGATTGAAGAATAAGACTTTTCCTAGGCGGACGCCCAGGTCCTCTCTTCACTGGAGTTTCCACTTCAACATTTTCCACAAGCTTAACTGGAGACTTTGGCGTTTCATCCAGCAGCTCTGGGTTGTCCTGATTTTGAACATCACCCTCCTCTACCACTTCGCTTTTACCAGTCGATGGAATCTTTGGTGGACGGCCGGGTCCTCTTTTCTTTGGAGATGCTTCTGAATTTGCCACAGCCTCATCTTCTGTCTTCACGGGAGCAGCTTTTCCAGGCACGTGCAAAACTGGAATTGCCTTCTCAGTAAGAGCATCCTTCGTCTTTAAATTTGTAAATGCACTTTTCTCAAAATGATCTGAACAGAGTCGTCGGCCCCTGAGTTGCCGGTCCGATAATTGTGCGATATCTGGATTCCCACAGTTATCAATCCATTTCTTGCGCCTATGAAATTTTAAAGAGAAAACAATTAAATTAACTGCATCGAATTCAGTCGATCTAAGTTCTGTCAACTTAACTGGGGGCCAAGAGAATAAGTAATTAATCAACTCAATGCTTGCTTGCGTCTGAGACCTTTATCAACTAATCAACCCAAAAAAAAAACTCACCTTGAAATTGAGGGTTCGGATTCGGACCAGCTCGGACTCAACCTTAAAAATAAGGTGTAATTTCTGTTCGAGGGTTTAGAATTAATGAATTTTCCATCTACAGATCAGAAGAGGCTCTCACTTATGCAGGATTCAAGGCACACAAGAACAATGGTTTTTCCCAATCTCCCATTTCTAAACCCTTACTTGGAATGTGAGGCCTTTCTTATTCTTACCACATAGCGTAATGCAGTTGGGGGTTCGGACTTCGGACTTATAAAGGACGAAACACGCCGTCTGACCCCTGTATTTATGCAGTTTATTTAATGTTGTAAATTGTAAAGCACAATACATACAAACATCAAAAAATCAAAACCACCATAATGCTTTGGCTAACGTTAGTCCTTAAACGTGTTCAAATGTTTAGCTTATTTCATTTTAACGTTATAGATAGCACACACAAGTAAACGTAATGAGAGAGCGTTGTGGTGGTTTTACACTAATATATGCATGTTATTTTCGTAGCGTTTAAACAAAATAAGCTAAAAATTCATGTTTAGGGACTAATGTTAGTCACAGAGTCATAGCCTGGAGGTTTTGATTTGATGATTTATTGCATTACACTTTCCAACACAAAATATATGTTGTTTCTCATTTCACATGTCACAGTCACTTATTGAGTAGATATAATGGAATATAGTGTATGGAACGGAGCTAGAAATCCTGACCTGACCTAGTCCTATCCTTGGTTGCTAGTGCATGTGTAATGCTGTTTGACTCACCTTGGGTTCTCGAGTGGGAATTTGAAGAAAGTGACCTGTGAGTCTGTCGAGTATGAGTTTGGACAGTCCGCGTAGGAGCAGCTCCCGTAGCTCGCTCCGCTCATCCTCACTCTCTCCTCAAACGGACCACCAGGACTGAGCAACCAATCACCTCCTCTGCTTGTCACTTGTAGTCACCAGCCAACCTCACGTCCTCTGACACCTGAGCTGAGTCCTCTACTCCCTTGTCTCTCTCGCTCTGCTCACAAAACTAAAAAGACGCTGAATTCTTGACTGGAAGCCTCCACTCAAAATTTCCCTCATGCCCCTCGCGCTCAGCCGGGATCAAGAAACACTAGTCAGCCCGCCCCAGCCCCTTCACTTACCCACCCCTATACTAAATCCGTATAACCTCTCTCAAGGCTCTATTATGTGGCAAGTTGCTTTCCAGAAGGTATTTCTTCCTCTGAAGAATATGCCTTATTTTACACCCCTTTAGCTAAGCAAATTAAGAATTGCTTCAAATGCGGTAAGTGATTGGTTGAGAGAACAAGGGATGTTATGCATGCACAGTGCACAGCCTATCCGCATACAAGAAGGAACACACACGACCACCCAAGAGAAATGCGGTGCAGCAGATTCGTAATTCATTTATTCAACTCGTAGGCATGCAGATTTAGCTATACATAGATTTAAGATTAGATGGATTTGGGATTTGCTGTCAAATATGTCGATAGTCAGCATACATTAGGATATTTATTTAGCATGCTTTTTATAACTTCCTCATTGGTAATTGGTACATAAAAGGAGCTTAGATGTTGGATTTATCCGTTTACGGAACTTTGAGGACTTTCATGAAATCGTAAGTAGATGTTCCAGCTTTTTGGTAAACATTTACGTTCCATGTAACATTTATGTAGCAAAACACGCAAATTAAATGTGGCCGGTTTTTTTTAGTAAACAAATGATTTCTATCGAATATTTATATCATTTTGGGTTTTATGGTAAATTAAACACATATCCGATCTCAGAAATCAGCAAAATTGAAAACTCAGTAATCAGTACCCGGTTCGATGATTATCACATCACAACTCAAGATCACGACCAGAGACCACACACACACCTGGCCAGGCCAGCATTACAACTGAATATGTTATGAAACTATCCAAAGCACACGTAATTGACAACTGATGGTATTTCGTTATTTCATGTATTAAATAAAAATTTATTGAATATTCAACAATAGTAACTAGTAATCCATCATTTGTAACAATTTTATAATGGTTTTGATAGTGAAGCATAATAAATGAGTTTTGTATTCTGTTAAGGAGCAAAAGTAGATAGGAAATGTGACTACTAGGTCTATTTTGGTAAGAAGTTTCTCAGACTATATCAAGTGAACAATGTAAGATAGGAGAAGTAATTACTAGGTCTAATCCATTATGATTTTCTCAAACTATATAAAGAGATATTTGCAATGTAAGATAGGAAATGGAAAATAAGAATTGGAAAGAGAGATTAAGTCTATTTCATTCGAATCTTCTCCAACTACAAATATCAACAGACACTGGTACTTACTTAATTTCAAAATATAAATATGATATAATAGCGTTTTCAACAAATAAGGTCATACTTACTAATAAGTCACCTTATATGGATGACCTTAATATAAATTGCTCTGATTCAGAAATGCCAACTTAAGCTTGGAAAAGTGTTAGTAGAAATGTAAATTCGAATAAGAGTAACTTAATGATGGGTCAATTTCAAGTATTTGTGAGTTAAAAGTATTTCAAGTTGAAAATATTTTAGTTGTCTTAGTACTCCTCGTCCGAGTCTTCGTTCCAAGTGTCTGGTTCGGAGTGTACCGAGGGCAGAGGACGCGGAACCTCTACGTCTGTGTCGTATTCTTCATCGAACAAATCGGGAGCATACGTTGCCAACTCCGTGCTTTCGAGCGCATCGAAATCTACGCCCATCAGCTTCGCCATGTCATACTCTTCCTCCTTTGGAGCAAGCACGGGATTTTTGTACGCCTGACGACTTGTGCTGGCAGCGGGTTCCTTCTTCACTTCAACAGTTTTCCCGTTAGATTGGACAAGAGCTTCCGTCAAAACACTTGCTTTGATGATAGGGCGTGGGTGTCCTCCTGAGGTAGTGTTCGTATTTTCCGAGGGATGGGCTTCCTCATCGACCATCGGCGTAACCACGCGATCTTGCCCAGTTCCAAATGTGATCATCATCCTTGGACGCTTGCGGTCCGGCTAAAATTCAAAAATTGTCGTATCAAGTTGACTTTTGAGCACGGTTAGTAGTGCTAAATATAAATATCATGATACTCATATTTTATTTTTTTTATTTTTTGATTTAGAGTACGGAATGTGAATGTGTATTGCACAAAATTGACTTAGGTAGCAGCAGATCTTTTCGAGAAACATGAAACATCCGCAATCGTTTCGATCTTTTCAAAACTTTAAAAACACCGAAAAGATCGGCGATGAGAACATAATAAATGTAGTTCTATAATTGATCGAACGAAGATATCGAAAATATATCAAATATCAAAAAATATCAAAAATATGTTTAAGGGTACATAGAGGCAGGTGATATTTATTGAAAATGTCATAAATTAATAAAATATCATTCAAAAACATCGCATTGATTTTTAAAATTGATGTTTATCCAAAATATCAGAAAATTCCAAAATATAATCATAATATGTATAAAAAGAGTACCTTCAGATCGTTTAGAAAAAATCATGATATTTTCTAACCCTGCTTCGATTAAAAATAAAAATCCACATTTCAGGTGAAATTAGATTTCTCATGTAGTATCTGTACTTTGCTTATTTAAAAAGTGAAAAAATAATACAGGGTAAGTCCTGACAGAATTTCACGTATCAAAGTGCAAAATAGGTAGACGAATGAAGCAAACATTTCAGTTTAAACAATTTTGGTTTTCCTGACATGACGATCATAGACCTTTACGCAATGCAGAAGCTCCAAAGCAGAGTCTGTGTCTTGTCATCTATCATATTTTTTACTTTTATTTATTATATTGCTATTCTTCAAAGCTATGCGTAATGAACATACTGAGGTCCACCCACGGTTCGACTAAAACTGTTTTATACAAGAAATTAGCTAATCCGTACCTTGTTATAGAGACAGTAGACGTGGTTAGCCTCAGATTCCACTTGACTATACTCACGATCCTCGCCACACTTCTCGCCAAGAACGATTTCATCATCAGCATGCTGGCCGTGGAGAACGGCTTCGTAGGCCGCCTTCCCGGCAAATCGTTTGGCGTAGGTAGCATCCATACTCTCCCCTGAAAGCAGAACATAACGCAGAAGCACTATGTGCTCGGGCTACAAAGTATGCATCTCCACCGAACGCACATATCGAGCGACCATATTGTAAAAACTAAAAACGGAAAACCTGCAACCTCGAAACTCCAAACCCAATTTCAAGTCCGAAGTGGGAAGCTTCAAGTTGTGTTACTTTTTATGTGTTATGTGAAGCGTAGGACTAGGACGTAAAATTTGGGTTTCAAGGTCGCAGACTTTCAGAATACCATCGAGCGTTTTGCAAGCCTTGGAGTAATTAGCCTGGTACAGCCGTGAGAAGGAGAAACAATCCTTTTCTCTCGCTCTTGTTCTCTATCGTGGTTTTAAAGTACACTAACTACGAAGCTTATTCTGTAATACATGCATAATTCCCACTTCACTTCATGTTTTAAATTGTGAATGAATACTATAATTTAATATTTGAATTGGGCATGTTCCTGAATACATGAATTAATCAGTAATGAGCATAATTTTTTAATTCTCGATCACGCACTGCACCTTGGTATATAATACCTAATAATGCAGGTGCATATTGTATCTTTACGAATTATTAATGTGAAAATTGGCCTATCTTTGATTAAGGCACAGTTTAGGATTTAAAAGCTTGAAGCTAGGAAATCAAATGCGACGCTTTAGTATCTGTAGCAGTCTCTGGCTCCAAAGCGCATAATAACGAAGCATTAACTGTTAAATAACGAACCGACAAACACTTCGTCTTCAATGTAACAGAAGGATTGGAAGAGCTTCTTTCCGGTGATCATAGTGCGAATCTTCAGTTCAAAGGTTGGGCTGGCGTAGTCCATTTGAGTGCACTTCTCCTCCAACAGCATGAAAACGTAAGGACTGATGAGACAGCCCCTCGGAATGGCACAGTCCGGCAACTCATATTCTGGAAACTTAATACGCAGCTTCTCAACGAGGTCCAGAGCTCCCGACTGAGCGGCGAGCAATTTCCGGGGACCTTGACCGATGCCTGGATAAGAATTAGTTCAGAGGGTTTACACATTTTGATCCATCCGTTGAGTTGAGCCTTACCATTGAAGGGCCAGAATGTTTATCTATACATTTGCGCTTATTGGGACATGAGAAATGAGAAGTCCGTTGCCAAACAGTTGAAACAGTACCTACAAATTTGCGCTGATTGGGACATGAGAAATGGGAAGTCCGTTGCCAAATAGTACCTAGACCTTTCCGCTTACTGGGCGATGAGAAGTCCGTTGCCAATTGCCAAATGTAAATATGAAAGGCACACAGGCATTATTGCTTGCACTCCACCAACCGAATTTTTTTAACTCGCTTTGCATTCCGAACTAGGTTTAATAAATATCCATACCAGTGATTTTCTCATGAGTCCACGTAACTCTCCAACGGTGCTGACGGTAGTCCGCCCCTTCCAAAACGCTCAACTCGTGCGCCACCATCTCAACCAGCTTTTGATTCTCGGAAAGAATTCGGAGAACCGAAATTGGACTGAGCTTCTCCTCATTCTCGTCTTTAATAAGGTCATGCACAACCGTGTCCTCCTTCATAGGTGCCTTCGTAGGTCCCATATCTGGAACGACGACCGTCGCCGCTCGGCATTTGTTTAATCGAATGATCTCATCTAATGACAAACTTTCATACGCGTTGACAGGCTCCTCCCCCTCGGTGAATACGATGTCGTCTTCGAACTCATTGAAAATGCCCTCAGACCTTGCAGGAGCCGTTGGGCCATAAATCAGCGATATCTTACGTTTTACTCCAGCAGCTCGGCCCTCAGCGTCCTGAGAATTTATTTTAAAATACTGTGTCACGAATGAGCAATTTGTAGTTTACGCATTCTTTGAACATTTGAGCACCATCAATAACTTCTGTCTATTGTGTTTTGTGTTTCGACCACCTAATCACGGACGAGATCTCAAATGACTTATGCAGCAAGTTCAATAGTAAATAGTTCAATGTCAATACTCATATTCCTCTCGTACACTAAATTCCTCGGGTCCAACTATAATTGACATTGGTGACTGACTTGAGAATGCTTAATTACCAACAATTTTTTAATATAAAGTTGAAGCCTGGTTTCACAAATTAACAATAAGGGCTCTTAGCTTCAACTCATATGCATCTGCATCTGCACCTGTCTCTTATCGTATAAAGTGCAAGCATTACTGATTATGATTACTGATACGAAACATTCCGTAGCCTAGAGTAGAGAGGCCAGGCTACAACTGACAGCTATACAGTTGTACTGATGACTGAAGACTAGCTTTAGCCTAGGTATTGCATGTTGCATGTTATCTAGAGTCTAAATGCCTACAATTTATGATTTAAGGGCCGGCCTGTTAAATTCCGCTGCTGGCAGCAGTAGGCAGTACTTCATGATAATAAATCTGAAGGTTTTCATAACTTAGTATTTAACAATATAATTCTTATACCATCGAATCGTCAAACGGTGAACAATACATTATTGCAGGACAATTGTCATGAGCTAAAAAGGTCAACTGTGAGTGTTATTCAAGTAACAATTTACTTACGGGATCAGGGACCAGAGCGTCCGCGTTAATCCTAATCACGCCAAACCGGTTGGGACGCCCGACTCTGCCCCTTGTCGGAGTCGAAGAAGAAGATTCTCCCATTTCCCCTGATCTTAGTTGCAGAGGTACTGCGTCTTTCCTCCAACGTGCTGGTGTCCAGTGTCCAAGGGGTTCAAGTGTCAACTGATCTCAGTCTCAGAAGTCAGGGTTCACAAAGAAGGAATAATGCGGACCTCGATGGAGGAATGGAGGACGAAGAGAAGCTAGCCAACGCAACGATAACGAGAGCTTATTTAGCTGGGATCATACAAGCCTTCTCGAGCGTCGGGTCGCGTCGGTTCTCCTTGGCTAGAAACTGAGCTCGTCTGCGCAGCACACTCCACACACAGTCCACGCTGCATACCGGATTGGAATCTACTTAAACCCGATGAAACACATAGTAAACAATGTGCTAACTACTGTTCGTCTTAGCCGCATAGCTGGACGGGGTTGTTCGGAGGTGGACGCATTCCATTCAGTTGAATACCTACTGAAAGATAGCGTTCTTTCTTCGGAGCCTATGGCCTATGTTAGAGTTATGGATTATGGATGTCATAACATAAGTCATGGCGTTTTATTGTATTAAGAAACTATTATTGGCTTGTATTTAAACACTCCTAATAAACTGGTTTTTGTAATCTATTTTCTACTTGAAGTTCGCCAATTTTAGCCTTCCAGTTTCTTAATAAAAACCTGGGTTTGGATTTGTACACGTCGTGTTATTAGCTCGATGAATAAATATATTGAATTGGCCGAACTAAATATTGTAAATCTATAACATGAATTTTAATATTTACATATGCATTGACAGTGAACTTGTGGTTCCTAAATTATTACTTTCGGTAGGTAGGTACCTTTATAATAAATAGCATAGTACTAAATAGAACATAAATTAGCGAATCGAAATCTTTAACCTATTTCTTTCCAAATAAATTAAATAAATTATTGATATATAAAAACTAGCTGAAAGCCCGTCCTACGGACAGGAAATTAAGTAATATTCTCAAACACATATACAATACAGACCGTTAACTTAACTAACCCGTCTATCCTTTCCACATCAAACCCCAGTAATACCCGTTAACTTAACCAACGTGTCTATCCTTTCCACATGAAACCCCAGTAATACCAGCTAACTTAACTAACCCGTAATCCTTTCCACATCAAACCTCAGTAATACCCGTGAACTTAACTAACCCTTCTATCCTTTCCACATCAAACCCGTGTATACTTTCTACACCAAAACCCAATAATACCCCTGAACTGAACTAACCCGTGCCGTGTGTCCTTTCCACATCAAAACCCTGTAATACCTGTGAACTGAACTAACCCGTCTACTTATGCTTTTCCATCCAAAACCTAATACAGACCCATGAACTGAACTAACTAGTCTATCCTTTTCCATCCAAAATCAAATACAGACCCGTGAACTGAACCAACCCGTTTATCGTTTGTAGTTTGACCCTTCGACCTTTACCTGGGTCAAAGTTAATGGTTCGAAGTCTTTTACCTGATCATGTTTGCTCATTTTTTACCTTAGCCGTCTGAACTAACTTACGGTCAAACAATTGGTCAAATCTTTGTTTTGACATGCTCATAATTCGTTTTTAAGCATTGGAATACATCGAAATCAAATAAAAATTTGGGGTCAAAATTTGACCGTTGCCTTTGGCTTCGGGTCAAAGAGGTGATGAGTAGCGTAGTAGCAGTAGCTATTCCCAGCATTATTTCTTTTTAAGTTTCTATTACGCACAGATTGCCCATTCTGGTGAAAAATGAGCAAAAAGGTGCAAAAAACATTTTTGGTCTTTGGGTCACTTAAACGTCACAGGGTCACCAGGTTTGGGTCACCGATACTTCATTAGGCGCCCCGGGTCAGGGCTAACATTTGAAGCTAACAACCACCCCCCCCCCCCCCTGTACCCCCTTAAAGTGTAGAGATATTCCCGGGCGAACAGACGGACGGACGGATACTCCAAAATCTATAATTGATACATTCGCAAAGAAATGTCACGGTGGTGAACACAGATTTGATTGCACAAAATACGAAGGCGATAATTACGGGGAAAATTAGAACCAATAGTTCGGAGAGGCTTAAAAGCCGAGCAAACGAGGAGGGATAGCAGGTAGCACAGTGGCTTTTATATCTACAGCGCAGAGCGCAGCGGGTTCACAGGATAGCACTCGGTGCGGTGGTGTTGGTTTGTACGCACAATTATTCGTAGCATTATACGCTATGTATGTACTATATTGTTGGATTTGTAAAGTTTTCCAGTAATGATGTATTCTTGTAATGATTTAATAATTCGGTACTGATCTACCAGGCAGGTACACGTTACGTAACTTTTGGTGTGGCTCTTTTGTAATTTCATGCTTAGGTACCCAGACTGACCATATAATTTTATTCATCATTCTGTACCATTGGCACGTAAACTTGCACAAAAATCCCAAACCCTCAACATAATATACCTAAAATCCAAAACCCATTTAAGATTACCGGAGCGATAGTGATAAGATAACGACTGGAACTACTGGGGATAATAAGCCTTAATCTGTATATGTACATACAAGGCTGACAAGCCTATGCCAATAACAGGCCTTATAAAAAGATTCATAAAATCATATTATAAGAAAATAAAATACGATAATATTCCATACGAGCGTGTCACCCGATCTAACGATTCGGTGGGAACGGATGAGGTCACAGGTCAACGTTGTACTCACTGACCCCACCCAAGTCAGCAGTTTGCCATCTAGTCTATAAGAATTCCATTAATCGGCCCCGATCAAGCTTAAGATTAACCAAAAGGTTGAATATTACACCAATCTGTGTTGCACCCACAGGCACACAGACTTGCAATTAAAACAGAGGGGCCAACTTTTGACCTTTTTTTGGGGGAACTTAGTGGGTTCAAGCTTTTAATTCACCCGATGTGAGCGGAAAGCTCATAGGTAAACGAATTGCAAATGAAACAACATGATCAAACTGACAAACATGATTTGGCAAAAATTTGGCCTTCAATAGGATGAGCAATTAAAAGTTTGAGTGTACCCATCGTGAGTCGTATACCCGTAGGTACATAGGAAAACCAAACCTATTTCCTAATCTCAGTTAACCCTAATCAGATCATGTGCTTTGTTAGAGTGTTGTTATGAGATGAGTGCGTAAAGTTTGTTGACAGAAAAAATCTTTTAAAAAAAAGCTGGAGAGAAGAGTAAAACGGAACCCAAGCACTGTTTAACATTGAAATTCCCGATTGACTTTTAAATCTCACCCTAGGTTAAGGTGCCGAAGGTCAAGGGTCCACCAACACCACCTAACGGAATGAACGTTGAGCTGGCGCAGATTATAAGCTATCGTTCATCCAGATCGCCCGAGTATCTTCGGAGGAGATAGCGATCATACATACATCCAGACATCCATACAAAGTAACGATTTTATGTAAAGGGATAATTCAAACATTCAATAGTTACTAAATCTGATATTCTGAGCCAAAATTTTAAAGTTAATTTCAAATAAATAATATATATTTTTAATATTGTTGAGAAGAAATGGCATTAGTAATTGGGGATAATTTCGCCTGTTATACAGGTTTAGATTTCAACATTTAAAAACGCGTAAAACGGATACGCCCACGATGACGACGAGACACAATGATTAAAAAACATCAATTTTGCTATAAACTCTAATTTTAGGTTAACTTTATGTATTTTTTTACGCTGAATCCGAATCCGACGTCGGTTTTGGTGTAAACCGAATCGGGTATCCGGAAAAACCGAAAAACCCGAATTACGGTGTTTAATAGAAACTCGGTTAAAATTGTATTTTCTTAGGCTAAAGTAGTCCTGTTTAACCTAAAAAACAGATTTTGAAAAATACCCGGGTAATATTTCAATCAGAAATTTCGGATTTTCCTAAAATTACATGGTTTAGCGCTAAACCGACTTCAGATTCGGCATCAGCGTCCTCGATTATGCTAGGATCGATATCAAACACAAAAGTTTTCACATGTTTGAATTTGACCCTGAGTGACATTTGAAAGGTCATTTCTCCTTTCTCCATTTCTCCACAGTCTGATAGGGCGAAAGCTGAATTGCGTATAATTAACCCTTCCCGATTTATTATTTTTATTTATATTTCTCCTTTTCCTCAACACTTGTGAGGAAAAGTGATATGTAACATTGAAGAAGGGTTGTATTGCAACTCCCATGCAAAAAATTGGAGATACACTTTTCCCCTATCTCGAGTAAATGAATTTTGAATATTGACTCAGAATTCCATGCAATTCAAGGGACGATCTAAAAGAAAATTACAAACTTTTGCACGCCTGACTGAATACGTCAAAAGTAAGTAAGACGTACTACAAAATAGGTAGTAATGCATATTTAATCAGTGAAATAATATATTATATATAGTACAAGAATGTAAAGTTTACAACTTAATAGCGTTCATTGGGAAACGAGGGACCTTCTGCTGCAATAAAATTGCACCCAGAGCACAGGATGTGGACCTATTTCCTCACTGTGCTCCAAAAACGGTTTTTATAGTAGGTTCTACTTCAGCGCTTACCACAGAAACCAGGAGAACCAACAATCGAAATTGCGAACGATTGTTGGACCACCTCCAACATTCTCCTGGGTCAGCTAGTCCCTTCTACCTCCACAGACACTACATTTAAATAATTTTCAAAAATTATATGAAAATCAATAAATGCAGTGTCTGTTGCTGGGCTTCTCTGCGGTAAGTATCTTGGTAAGTAAATAAGCATTGGATGTTGTTTATGGTGCATCTTGTGACGAATCACTTTCATCCCCTTCATCTAATGATGAAATTATCAAGCCATTATTAAATTCAAATATTGGAAGCTCTTCCTTATCTGAGTCTGTTCAGGGAATAAGTTTTGCGCTAGCGTGAATCTGGGTCGACCTGGATCATCGGAAACTTTCAACAAAGTTGAGGCACTTTGCTCACATCCATCCCCTACCTCCGACTTACTTCAAACTCTTTGCTTCTCTTTTTTAGCTTAGAATCCACAAACGCCTTCAGCTACATTCCACGTCAATTCCGCCATTACCATTCCTCAGCCTCCGTTGTGCAGCTCAAGTTTGGCATAGGAGCCACAGTTCAGCGCTTTTCAAGCCTAACCTAATGAGAGTTAAATACAAGCACGATACCGCCAATAATGTAGGTTTTGAATAGAACCTTTCCCGTTCCTTTTCAGTTCTCCGTTCAATAGAATGATATAAGTACCTGCAGAACCTAACACAAATTATACAGAGGAATTGACGGATCGCATTATTACAGTCGTATCATTTCAAATTTAAGCTTCTTGTTCACAATTTTGTAATCGTAAACTCCCATAAGGAACTGATTTGGGAAAATTGCTACTCCTCGGTAATTACTAATCGTAGAGTCTCTGGGTTTTTTGTGTCAGGTTCAGCTTGAACTGATCTAACTTTGGAAGTAGTTTTTTGTTGATCAAATGCACTAATTAATTGTTATTCTACTGCAAAGCATAAACCTGTATCAGATATCAGATATCAATACGGGTTTCAACACCACATAAGCTTCTGCAGACAGGAAATCTACTCAACTTGTAATATTTTCTAACAATACGGAATTGTGTTGGGAAGCTTTAAAATTATGACCAAATCTAATCCGGTTCAACTACGTGCGTCTATATATATTATATAACACATTACATTACATTATGTGTGTATTACGTCTGTATATATATATAAGTTATAAAAAACATGAAACCAAGGTATCCCTTACCAACATAATCCTACTGCGTTTTTCAGAAACTGAAAAAATCTGAGAAAATACTTCCAATAAATCTGTAAAACTCGCGATATAGATATAAATCCTCAATTATTGTAAAAGTTGATACTTGATTTAATACACATATTTCCATGCACATGCCAATGTCTGCTGTGCGGATATTCAGTGAAATATTGGACAGGACCCAATAATGCAGTTACAATAATTTTTATAGTGCATCCGGCTCTTGAATCTTAAAAATGTTAGACAGTCAGACCGTCTGAGAGTCATTGAGTCCCCGAACTGCCTGCCTAATATGTTTATAACTTTATTCTTCACAGGTCCTACAAGTTATTCAGAAGACAGCAGCGTCTTCTGCCAATTCACTATCTTCAATTGAAGACCATGCTCAAATACGACGTCAACTTTTGCACCCGCCCAATTCCGACAACTATTTTGCATTCGCCCAAGCTCAACATCATTCGAAAGGACAGGAAACTTCACAAATCCTAGCCCAACCTTCAAGCACATACGATTCCATCGCAGCTGGAACAAAACAACTTTGCACTTCTCAATATGAACTATGAACCAAATAAATCCGTCCTAACGAACGTCACTGGACAACGCATTTTACCCATTCAGGCCCTCAACGTACGATGCCTGCATCATGCACGGCCCTAGCTTCAAAGAATAACCGCTTGAAAGTTGGAAGCAGTAATGTAAATAAATGACAATTTTACTGCAGTAGGTGCACCAAAACCTGTGTTGCACATGATGGACAATATTCTAACCTCTATACGGTCACTTTTAGTTTCAATTGTAAAAGGTCAAACCCCTGAACTAGGCACGGTATTTCACGAAGTAGAATATAAGTATTACTGTTTATGAGTTAAGATATACGTCAGAAGGAGACTGCTTGAGTTTAGGCGGTCGTATCGTATCACGTGATAGTTGTTATCACGTGAGAGTTGTAGCTTAAGTTTATCATGCATCACTCATGCTTCTTGGAATTCTTTTTGTAACCAAGCTCCCTTTGTGGTTCGTCAGGCTCACGTGCGTGATTAAGGAAAACCATAACACGCACTGTTGCCTGTTCTCGAGTTACAAACTTATCAGTGTCGATGCACGTCGTAAAATTTGCAAATTTTCATGCGCATAAGCAGCAGAGCATGGTTCAGGGTGTAGATGTGTTAATACTCGGCTTCGCATGGATGCGTTTGTGAACGGTTACATTTTGGGCATCGAAAGATATAAAGTATATATAGTATAATATAAGATAAGATATAAGTTATAAGTAAATAAACAGGTCTATTTAAGTTGGATTTAGTGCACTTATATTTTCACTTCAACGTTTACCATAGCTTGACAAATTTTCCTAATTTTCAATTTAAACAGCGTGCGGTAGTATGATCACGTGAGAGTTGCAGATCCGGGTTGAAAGGGAGCATAGTAGTTCCAGAGCCGGGTTGAAAGGGAGCATAGTAGTTCCAGAGCCGTGGTGTTACATAGCTATGGTGATAATAGGTTAAGTAAATAAGAATCAGGGTGTTGGAGAGCCACAGTGAAAGAGAGTCAGGGTGTTCGAGAGCCACGGTGAAAGAAAGCCAGGTTGTTTGTGAGCCGCGGAACCGGCAAAAAAGAAGGAGCATCCTTGGCGACGAAAACGGAAAACTACGTCGGTTTCTCGTGATGCAGGTGAAAAATTGAAAGTAAGGATGGCGGTGAAAGTCGTTGTGGCAATGTGAAAGGTAACACCGTAATACACACGTAATGAAGAACATGAGTTTTCTAAATACTTTGGCTGAAGCAGTTATTGATGAAAATGTGAGGACGTAAAAATTGTACATCTACGCTTTTACAGTTTCTGCTTCAAAAGGCACAGAAAAGAAAGAAAAACCACTTGGAGTTCATAATCAGAGTCATCAATGCTTTGAAGTCTGTTGGTTTTGGTGGTGATGTTGTTAAGAAAAGATGTATGTCTACATATTGTAAAACATTTTTTGTTATCATCAAGATGATGAGGCAAGAAATAGCGAAACTGGAAAGCATACGATACGAGAAAGAAACTTGCACGACGAGGATCAAAGCGATTCAAACCAGGCGAAAAGTAAGCTATAGTTGTAGATTATGAGATGTTTTTCGTAGTTTCAAAGTAAAAACTGTTGTGCTAGTGACACATGTCCACTGTCGAATGCTAGCAGAAGTCGACAAACTGATGGAGAAAAGTAGAAACGGTGGCATAAACCAGCTCCGTAGTGTCGCAGGTTGCATGAGCTTATTGACCCGAAAAACAACTTGTCGTTAGTCGTTATCAGCTGAACCTTACAAAATTCAGTTTAAATATGGTTATATAAAAATAGTTTCCGAAATGAACGAAGCTGATGTTGTTGAGCACATGAATTTGATGCCAAAGGCGGACATCTAAAGCTGCTCGGGCTCAATACATGGCAGTGAAAGCAATCATGTTGATGAAATAACCTCGATGAGTGAAGAGTGAAGTCAAACACAAGTACGTTAAATGACAATAATAACTGCAGTGGTCATATATGAAGGCCTCCAATTTTTTACATGAATATAGAACCTGGTTTGGAGGAAGGAATTGTTTTCAAAGAAAACAAAAGCATCTCATGCTCTGCCACGAGCTTGACAGGTAAAAAGTATTCAATCAATTTCACGAAAATAGAAGTAACGTTGATCTGGCGTTGACATTGATAGTGTTAATCTTGTTGTGTTAGAAAGCAGCATTGATGATTGAAAACACACGTTGAGCACAATTTTTGATTAAGCAGTGGTTTTGGATAGGGAAGGTATAAAAAAATCTAACGTATGTGAATAAAGTAAGAACTAACATAGCTGCTTTACAGGTTGTTTATGTCGGCGGGAATGTCCTGAAACGATAAAATTGGTAGAAACTATCCAGGCTTTTTACGCTGGCTTCAATTGCTTCCAAACGCTGTATGCAATATTCTTGGATGAAAACGTACGCAATGACGGCAGCTCTCGAACCGAGTGTGGATGGTGACCCCATTCACTAGTTAAAACCTGGAGCAAATAGCACAAGTGTTACGAACTTTATGTACAACAAAGCTGAACGGTTTGCACCAAATTCATGTGTGAAATATGAATTCTGCACATTGTTTTGTAACAGAGTTGTGCAGATTTGGTCGAAATTTTTAGCGCACAGACACATGCAAAACCTGACAGCTGTCGAAGCTTATAAGGACTTTGTGAAACAGGTACAGCTTCTCAGTAATTTAGCGCTTTCTCACAAGTCTACGGTGATGAAAATGAATCAAATATGTTTAAATATTTCTGGTTTGGGGCATAACGGTCTATTGAGCAAGAAGTTATTAATTTTCCAGTCGCTGCATTGACTTTCTATTGATAATGGGATCAGATCTAATAAAATCAAAATGGAAAAGTCAATATTATTAAATTTATGATGTATGAGGCAATCTCATAATACGATTGCAATGTGAATTAATTGTTGCAATTTAATTGTAGTCGGATATTCAAGTCATAGTTTTTCAAACTATACAATATTATGTAAGCCTACATTATTTCAAGGAAAAATTAGGGACACGTAATAATTTGACTAGTGTAGTTGCATGAAATATAGTACTAAGGATTCTTCACCTTCCAAAATTATGCAGTTGATGTCCTGATCATTTTCCAACTTCTTGTTAAGGATTTCATTTTCCAGTACTGGGCGTCCAGAAGCAAGTGGCCACAATGCAAAAAGTAAGAGAAATGCGACAGCTCCGCGGAACATTATCTGCCGATCGAAAGATAAAGTAAACTTCACTTAAGACAATGTGTTCTACCACGTTCTACGTACTAAAATCAATTTAGATGGAAAATAAAAAAGAACTGAAACATTCCCCATCCCCACGGTTTTAATTACAATTATTCAGGTAGGTATACTAATTAGTAATTCTTACATACGAAAGGTTTCTTTCTGCAGCTTCGATTTACTAGTACAACTGCTGGTTCCTTCTTGTGAAACGAGGTGAAGACTTGAAAGTGGCAATGAGAATCTTCGGCCCAGCATTAATAAGATTTTCAATCTGAGTAGTGCGTCTTTAGGGTTGCGGTGCCAATGGGTGATGTATATTGATATTTTGCGATATCAGTAATCAGCAGATA
This sequence comes from Ceratophysella sigillata, assembly GCA_034693865.1. NCBI lineage: Eukaryota > Metazoa > Arthropoda > Collembola > Poduromorpha > Hypogastruridae > Ceratophysella > Ceratophysella sigillata. The sequence goes on along the minus strand of JAQFXY010000503.1, from coordinate 5,625 downwards.
CGGTCGTAAAATTCAATCTAGATACGCTATGACGCTATCGAGTTCATTCATTAGAATCCTGATCACTGGTTTATTGAAAGCGTGAGAACGCGTCCAGCAAGCAAGATGCTTAAAATGAATAGTCTAAACTTGGACACTCTTCCTGGAAATCTTACTCATCATTTTCAGCGCAACAAACGGAAACGGTGTATTCAGGTATAGCGATGATATTTCCAAAATCTTACGTAGTTCTTGTTCATGCTTTTAGTATTTACAGTACGACAGCCCTAATTAAATGGCACGATAAGCATAGCATGCATAACACGATACGCTATGTTGCCGAGGAGCAGATCGGTTGAGCGTGAGACAGATATTACTCAGCATCGATAATGTGTTATTCATTATATTTTCTGACTTCCAGATTAGGCTCGTTTCTTGGAACAGGAGCTCAGAAGGGCATCAATTGTTTAAGAATCTAGTGCTCCGCAGCTCCGGCTCCGGGGCCGAAGCGGAGTGGAGCGCGCTCCGGAGGTGCCGGAGAGCTCTCTGGAGGAAGCCGGAGCGGAGCGGAGCCGGAGCAAGCTCCGCGAAGCGCTCCGGATAATTTTTTTTTGCAAATCATTTTAGCTAATGAAATTAAATCTATAACATGAACCAAATTACCGAAAAAAATTACGCTAATAATACACTAAAAAGCTCGTTGCATTTTATTCCATTGAGAAAAGAAGTGTACAAAAACCAATTTGCCGAAATCTTATTAATCAAACCTTCCAGAACATTTTTTTAAATGTTGATTACTCGACTGTAACTATGCCTTTAAACACATACTCGTACGGCTTAGGCTATGCATAAGTTTCCACTTAGAAGCTAAAAATCAGCAGCGTTGGAGAAATACCGCTGTTTGGACTACGGTGCTCAAACTAGGGTACCACGATAAATACCTTGTTTCTCAAAAAGTATAATTTAAACACTGCCTTTCAAGAAATTCAAAATAAAAATCCAGGTATAAAAATAAAAAACATACAATTTTTTAATTTCTCGCAGTATTTTTTTTTAAAAAAAAGGATTTGCTCTTTGGCTCCGGAGCGGAGCGGAGCACTTTTCGGAGATGGTGGAGAGCTCTCCGGAGAGAGCCGGAGCGTGCGGAGCACTATAAGAATCCCAGGACCTTGTACGACTGCTACGGCTACTACCTGCTTGAAACAAAAAAATAAGATACAGATCTTTTGCGCACAGGAAGCGTGTTGATCACGCCACGAGGGTTCTAGATGATTTCCGATTATGCCACACTTGCTGGCAATGCATTTTATTGATCTCGAACCCGGTCCTGTGAAAACAAGAATCGCGTCGCGATCAACTGATGCTGATTCCGCCTTCATCGAAGATGTGGATAACGAATGAGCTGATGGAAACAAGTATGATATACGAAGCATGCAATTTGTACTACGATAATTTATCTGAATCATTCTAAATCTAACTTTCAGCTTGTACTCACTTCTACCAAATTACTGAAAAAGTAAAGGACGGGTAATTAAAGACAAACCTCCCCATCCGACACTTGTCCTCGTACGGCATGGAACCGGAAACACGGATTCCTCGGTTAGTATCACTTCCGGAAGCTCTAATTGGTCACGACCATGACTACGGTCACCCTACCGCTCAACCGGCTGCTCAACCGGCGGCCCACCCTGCGGCTCAACCGCTAAGGACAGGAAACACATTGACTACTGCTATCACGAAAACTATGAACATTTTCAAGTCTGCTAAGCGTCCTTGAGCAACATCGACTGAGTCAGGAGAGAAGTTCAATGACCTTGGGACCTCTGGCACTCAACCTGGATCATCTGGCACTCAGCTTGGGACGTCCTCCACCAACCTTACGACAAGGCCTACTAAGAAGAAAGCGTATTGTACTCATAATTAAAATACTAATCATTAACTTGCACTATTCTACAGAATAGTGTTACTCAAAATAAACTACAGAATCGATACTTCGAGAAATAGGTTTTACATTCCGATTATACTTATTTATACAGGGGAAAGCATTTTCCACATCCTCCTCCGTCGATGGCGTCTGTTGTAGGCGATGCTACAACTCGTAAGGCGAAGTTCATCGAGAACGTAAATGAAAGATCAAGATCAGCACGTGTACCAGCGGCCACGTTGATGCGAGCCGTAAATCTATAGATACAAACAAGCAGGCTCTGAAAACTCGTTTCATTAAACGTAATCAGTCACTTTAAAATTAAAAATTCTAGATTGAACAAGTAATATCTATACTACCACGCTACTACAGAATTCTAGACCTTATGTTTTCTATTTCTTTGCATTTTTTTAATATAGGCAAAAGAGTACACAATCTTCACCGGGGGTAAATTTACATAAATATTATATACCAGGGCCTAAGAGCCGACAATGAGTGGATTTATGGAGAGGATTTTCCTATGAGAGCTGGACTACACAACGAAGAACGTCCTACAGCAGACAATGATGCCATCATTGATTATGAGAAAAATGCATTCACCGAGGGCATGGAACCAGTTCTGGTGAAGTCGGTGGTGTAGCTGGACCATCAACTACTTTGCATGGGGTAAGTGATCACCTAGTTTAACTTTGCCTAACTATCCCCTGTGATTACACATGTATTCAGGGTTTGGTGACAAAGTAAGTCTGGCTTGTTTCAGATTTTTTCACCACTAAAGAGGGCTAAACGTAGACTTTCATGACGCTGCACGAGAATTCGAGTGCCTATGCCTATCTTGCATGAATTCTGAGGTAAAGCATAATGGGAGAGTTTACATTACTGGCTGGGTTGGCTGCAGCGGTCAAAATAAGACGTGTAAAGCATGGGTACAATCAAATATTCAAACCTTCACGGGAAAAACATAGTCGTACCTTACGTTCTTGATTAACTAACTATGCAATTCCCTATTATTTAATCTTTTCAGGCTCATGCAGATTGCCTTGGGTTTGTTGGACAATCGGAGGAAACTGTAGTTGGATTTCCAACGTCGTCCTGCCGTTTGCATCGTCAGGAGGGAAGGGATCTGGAGATGTCTCCAGCATTCCTGAGGGGCAGCGAAATAGCGAGGAGTAGGGCAGTTCTTCCAAAGACGATAGAGCTCCGGCAAGAAGGAACGTGAAGACACTTAGAGTTGAAATGTTTCCCTCAAATACTTCACTTGATTTCAAAAGCTTCAATTTTCAGTTTTAATCAGGTTCAAAAGAATTATCAATAATTATCATAAACAGTTGATTGCTTAAAACATGTAGTAAATGCATAGACATGAACATATATACATTTGTAGTAGTTCCTGCCTAATTACCCATTCTGAACTTCAAGGCTCATTACGCTGCTTTCCTGAGAAATAGTTCTTCATATAGGGTTTCATATAGCTCGTGAATTTCATCAAGCGTTGGGTTTGTCTTTAAGTACGTTGTGTAATGATCTTGAAGAAAATCCGGTAACTCAGCAATTTTTAAATTTATATGACGCAGAAGCTCTTAGAGAGGCATGTGAAGGTGTTGCTGAGGGACCACGAGCTGGAGCTTCGCCTTTTGGCCCTTTAAAAATGCATCATAGTACTGATGCAAAGTGATATGCAATGGACGAAATCAGGCGCAAGATTTTCGGGACTCTTAGTAGCCGTTACGTCATGTTTTTGATATTGAAGATGTCGAGGCTTCTGAACAAGGGCTGCATGAATTTCATTTCCTAGATTCACAGTTCGTCCTTAAGAATGTGGGTCAGCAATCTCTAGGTTATGCATAACGTTTGCCTTGTCCTGTAGGGGCATAACAAGACTAACATAACAAAAAATTAGAGGTTGACTAGCTACTATCAAATTGCACAGGTTGAATCATAGGCTTAAAATAAAAACTCTCATGTGTTACCTGTTCAAGCGTTTTTAAAGATGCTGTTGCCCTCCACCATTGTTCAGCGTTAGGAACTCCGTCCGATATTAACCATTCTTTTGTTAACTTGTTCCTCTCCTCTAGCTGAAAATCCAGGTCTTGACCAAATTCGCTCTTCCACATTTTTATGGACAGTGATTTGATCATGCTACTTCTTATCTTGGGCAGACTTAAAAGGTAGAACAGAGTCGAGTCAAGTTGAGTCGAAACGAGTCGAGAACAGAGTCGAGGTAGAAGTCGTAGCAAATCATCTCACGGTATTTTGGATGGTTTCCACCGTAGAATATCGCAGCTGCTTTTTCTCTACCATACAAGGCAACTTGGTCATTGCAAGTTCGGCTTCCAGCACGAAAAAGGAAAAGAGGATGCAGCAGGCTGAAGACGAAATCAGAAGCTAGTTGATAGTGAGGGTTCGGATTTTCATCTTTCCAAGTCATTAACCCATGTACGGAAGGGTGCCGATTGTTGTCAACGCATTCTTTAATATAAGAATACAGCAATTCAGCAGATAATGACTCGTATAGCTGTACCTGTAATATCTGCCAGCTTTTGTGGTGGTCTACGGCTGATTTGCAGTATTCCAGAGCTCTTATAGTTGTGAACCCTCGAAGCTCAGCGACTGGTTTTATGTATATTTCGAAAAAAACTTTGAAGATTCCTTGTACCATATGTTTATGTCGAAGTGTCAATTTCCAGGGCGTATGACAATTTTCCCATATTTTTTTGTAAATTATTCTTTTCCGTTATGCTTAATCTGCATCCTATGCTTAATTATCTCGGAACTCTGAATATCTATTTGGCATTCGGTACATGTATAAGTATTCCGTATTATCTTCAAAGCCACTGTGAAAGATGAACCATTACAGATGCAGACGACCCATTTTCTATTCGGATTACTGCTTTCATATAATTCCATGACATAGTCAAGGACATCTCTAACGGTTCGCTCGAAGTTCGGGTTAACATTAAGACGTTCCAAATCTGTAACTGTTGCAGAGCTCTTGACTGACGGTACACGATTGTACTGCAAGCCCAGTGCATGAGTTTCCGACTTGCGCACCTCATCGTCATCAGGATTAATAAAGATTTCATTCATGAGTTTCTTCGGCTGGAGAGTTATATATTCTTCACCGTACTTGGCATGTACTGAACTAATTGTCTCCTGTGTTGCCCAGCAAAACTTCTGTCCCATAAATGGAAACAGCATTCGGATCGAAGATAATAGGCATATTGAAATTTGTCTGCAGGTTGTATTGGTTGATTTCCTCGAATTCACTAACTGCAGTAACGAAAGGCTGTTTTCCTTTATGACATATTCCTCTATAATGACGTCCTATAACCTGGACGTTGTCAAACACGACGTATGCATCACAACCTGGGAACTCGGGTTTAGTTTCACTCAATGAAGCTACAGTACGTAGTATTGTTCTGTAGCCACCACTCACCTGTGTGCTACCAAAAATGTCACATGAGTACCTGGGCCCGCTGAAACAGTATAGAGCCAAGATCTCCGACAGAGCCAATGAAGAAATATATTTCTCATTTAGTTCCAGTGTAGATGATTTGGACGGACGGACGGACCAAGTACCGCTTTGCAACTGCTTCACGTTGAACGCTGAGTGCTACCTGCCTGGGTTGTTTCCTGTGGTCAGGCGCGTACCTAGAGTGACATTTCGGGGGGTGTTTGATGAAGTGACAAATTATTAAAGTGTCAACAACATAAAAATTTGT
>JAQFXY010000502.1:0-25167 GCA_034693865.1 Ceratophysella sigillata | reverse complement strand
CGCTACCAAATAGACGATTCCAAATATGCAGCTGGCGCTGGTCTGCGAAAATGTTGCCTACCGGACAGACAGGATCACCCCATAAGACCCTTCTGGTCTAAAAACAACTGGATTCGTACTCGTATTTGTTGTACAGTATACATGAACAGCGACAATTTACTGACAGCTGACAATAGAGTCGACAGAGCTAACTCACAGAGTCTAATCGTTATTCCTTGCTCTTTTGAAATTTTCTAATTCTAAAGGTAACAAGTGACAAAGGTCAAAGGTGGTCATTTAGCTGTCAATCATTTGTGGGATTGGAGGTTGGAACAATGCTTGACTACGAGTCAGAAGAGCAGGAGTGTGACGATGAATCTGAAGAATGGAAGCAAATACAACAACAGTTTCTGAACAGCGATGAGAAGGTAAGGATTGGAATCGTTAATTGTTTGTTTGAAGACCAAAGATGGAAAAGTATTTACTGATATAATGATTACAGATTTGCTGACTGTCAAATGCAAGCTTACTTAGCTTACCTACGCATTCCTCAGGAAACACTTGCTTTAACTTTACCTCGTCTTACTTATTATTTTGCAGGTTCTTCGTACATTTACATCGTACCTTGGGAGCGGGGACAAGGGAAGATTGACCAACTTGAGAAAGGCGATCTTATTTTTAAATAATGACAAGTTGGATAGTGTAAATACATTCGGGATATATGTTGTAAGCTTGACTTTTGATTTTACATTCAACGTTATTCTTTACAATCTATTATTTGGAGTATCGAGTTGCATTGGATATTGTACCATGTTGCGGTTGTATGTTGACAGATCGTACGATGTATCCTACAATTAACAATTCATACATATCACCTCACGGACGATGATGTGGTTGACATGATGAATTTTATCAACACAGAGGCTCGTCATTTTGGCACACCCGCTTTAATTAAAGCCGTCGACTATTGTCTTGAATTTATGAAAAAGGAAAATGATACGGACTTACCCGTTCGGTATGTGGAATATGATGCGAAAGAGAAAAATTTAATTATATCTATAACCTGTCTTTTTAATTAACTTTCTGGTGTTATATTTATCTCCTTAAAATCAGCTGGATTGAAATATTTGGCCGGCTAGTAGCCGTTCTTGCCATTCGTGGGGAGTTCGAATATGAGGACGACATGATGACTGGGCAGGAATTTAAGGCTCACGTTATTACATCCATCTGTCGTCTAACATGGGGTCAGAATAATGGTGCATCACTCATTGCGGCTTTGCGGTACAGTAGATATAAATTGTTTAATTTTTTGGGCGATTTTCAAGTGTGCATATTCTGAAAATATTCTTAATACGAGTAGTGAGATACCTGGCCTAAATCCCATTGAAGTTGAAAATATTTTGGACACAGCCGGAAGCTCAATGAAGGATTTAGAACCAAGTGCAGTTCCACCGATTGCATATCAGCTTTTACTCCTTGCTGGCTCCAGTCACCCTGCCCGACTCGTTTATTATTTTGATAAGTATTTTGCGGGCGTCTACAATGAAGAAAACAGGGAAGGTAAGTTCACCCATGTTTTTTTTAATTTAACTTAAGAATAGTTCAGCTCTTTTGAAAGAATAACATATATTCAATTTTGTTTTGAGTTGGTTGTTTTGTATGAACGGATTGAGGGAGGGTACGATTATGAATAACTAAAACTGGTTTCGGACGCATGAAAACATTGTTTTTGTGGAGGTGGCACTTTCTTACATACCTACATATGTTATTGTCATAATATTATGATATCAACATACGTACTGTTGTGAATAAGTGCACTCATTAATTTAAAATTCGGTTCTGACGGTTGACGGTTATTCCTGAAAACTATTTAAATTCTTAACTAGTATGTACTTATAACATTCGTATTTTATTGGGACGAGTCTAACTTTCCTGTTACCCTGGTTCGCTCTCTTTATTTCATTTAGAGACCAGTGCTTTGAAGAAGAAGAAAGCCTTGGGCACCACGGTGTTTCATTTCATTCAGGGAGCCAAGACTGTTGATCCTGTTCTGAAGGAATTGCTACGGAGAATCAAAGCTTCCCAATACGACCATGATCTTGTGATGCAGCCGTTTATGCTCTCGGTTGCTCTGGGTCTCACTAGTATCGAGTACATTAAGTCAACGGTAATAGTTTCTTCAGTGTATGCCCTGCTACTTGCTGCTCACCTATGTATTTCAGTTCTGTGAAACATTGTATTTAGATTCTCGACGGATTGAGAAACACAATTCTCAAGCGAATTTCAGAAATTCAGCAGAGTGAAGACACTGCTTGGTACTACTCGTTGTTTGGCCCTGTGTTGGATACGATTACAAATCATTTCAAAATTGTAGTCGAAGCCAAGTAAGTGTCATTTCATAACACTATAATAACTTGAATGCTGGTGGTCAATATTGGGAATATGTGTAGCCCTATTTGGATTCGCAGCAAGTAGTATTAAATTAATCACCGATATTTATCGTTCAACATCTTCTACTTTAATGCAGAACTTCTGAGCTAGATTTCATGTTGGATGGACTGAAGGATTTGGCTATTGGACTCGTCGATTCAGACCAACTAGTCGGCCAGACACAACTGTCAAAAGACAAGTGTCAGAAATTGGGAAACTATTTATTATGTACCATTGTTGAGCGTCACAGTCATTATCTGCCTACTTTGATGAATGAATTTCTAAAGAATCAAAGCTCAATTGCAAATATCGGTTGGTGCATTTAAAAAATAATACACAGGCAAAGTATTTGGTTCACGTGTAACTTATGTGCGACATCTTATCTGTTTTTAGAGTGCTTGGCCAAGTGTCTCTCAAAAGTGAATGCTACGATCATACGAAAACAATACTCTAATCGACTTCATGAATTGATCCACTATTTACCATTGATGACTGTGGAAAGTGCAGCACCAGTTCTGAAAGCTTTGTTACCAGCATTTCAGCTCTCCAGTGACTTACTTGGGGAACTTCTCATGATTCTACGAAAAACAATTTGGAAGTAAGGGACGGTTAAACAAACCCAGGCTCTGTATTCTTCTTGCATTTACTCATTGCCATTTCTTTCGACTTTAGATCAATCGAGGCTCGACGAGTTTCCGTTACCGCTATGATTTTACTCCTCTCAAATTCCACAATAGTTGGGTCAATTCCCAAAAGTCAGTTCTGTATGACTCAGGACTGGACCAATTCTCAAGACCCTGCGCGACTAAATTTCCCACTGGCCGATGTACTGGGTACTAGCAGTAAAAACGAATCAATCTGTTTTGAGGTTCTCACTATTCTCAAGCGGTTCCTTACACAACAGGTCGAAGTTCGTGAACACGTGTACTTGGGTAAGTCTCCATAAACTTTGGGACCTTTAAAAATATTTGTAATATTAACTGTTAACAACATTTTTACTACGATTGACAGGAGTCCGCACAATAATTCAAAAGAATCCTGAATTAATTCCCATCATGTGTAGTCAACTGCAAATTCATACACGTCAACACATGAGTACGGATCTCAGGTCTTTGTCGCTGAAAAATGTGCTGAGCTGTAATGGAAATGGAGAAATCAGCGTATTGGTAATTCAATCAAAAACCAATTTCCTATTAATATAACCAATCTAAACTTCACGTAAAATATTAGCTTAGTCTCTGTAAATAAGAGCTCAATACTTCATTCAATTCTCCAGGATAATCTTGGCCTGTTAATCCAGACGTTGGGTGTATTAACATTGAGAGCTCAACAGATTTACGAAATCGACGATGACGGAGACCGAACTCGACCAAAGAGCTTGTTGATCTGCGAAAAGTTTATGTTTATTTGGTATTCACACGCTCTTGAAGCTAAAATTGAGGACTTTGAAACTGTAATTTCTATAAAATTAAATGTCAATACTTGTTTTTAATATGGTACCTTGTAAAAATAATGTCATTTTTTAGCAAGCCGGAGTCATGCTTGGAGATGGGGCCAAGCCGTTGGATGTCGTGCGAAATGTGAGGAATCACTATATCGTTCAGTTCATGCAAGTAATAGAGGCTCTGATTGAGTTTATCAGCATGGGGGGCAGTGAACGGGCCTTCGGTGTTCTTTTTAACGGGAAAACTGCGCGTGACATGAACATCAAAGATTTGTTCAAAAAGTTTAAAACACTGGCTATCGCTGTAAAGGTTAGTTTAGTACTCAGTTTGTTTAATTTCAGCAGAATAGACAGACATGTACTTCTTATGCAATATTTCCTTGTTGGATTCATTAATACGTTTATTGATATACATAGGCCAAACTCTCTAAGAAAGAAACAAAGGGAACGAAGAAGGCTGCGGCGGACAAGACAACAACCAGTACCCCTAGCTCCTCAGCCCCAGATCCGCCTAGTGGAACAACGACTGTCAATACGACGAAAGCCAAGATCAAGTTGGAGCCAGTTAAAAAGATTGCGTACTCTCATATTTTAGCTGCTGAGAGTGTAAATAAGATTCTGGCAGACCTTTATCAGTGAGTTTTTTATTTTTAGTTCTGAAAATTCAAGAAAATTAATCTTGTGATTGTCTAAGAAAAAAAGCTAATATAATATTGATTTGATTATAGTCTTGAAGACCAATTTGATGACCCACTTGCTCAAGTGAAATATATGGTCGATTTTGATCGGTATATTCTTGATGTTATAAAGCAGAAAGTGACCAGTTTGAAGAACAAGGAGTCACTGAAAGAAAGAGTTCCAACCTTTCTGTTTATGATTGGGCAATTGACTAAAAGCTGCTAGTAAGGCTGTTAGCTTATAATATAATCTCATGCCTTACATTAGTTGAAAATAGTTATTTAACATGCTGCTATTATGTTTTGTTTTTATTTAGCTTTTTATGGAACAAACTGACGGTGAACGCCAAACAAAATTTTGAAACTATAGAATTGAATGAAAATCAATCTTCTCAGCCTGACGTATCGTTACAGCTATGTTTGGAACTTGATGAACTTCGTATTGAACTCGTTTCCGATATCTTGGAACTTGCAAATCAAAGGACTCCTTTACTACGCCTGAAGATTTTATCCGAATTCTGTAAGAATCTGTGTCTACTTGATTATTTACGTCCACTTTAAGAAAACAAGTATAATTTCAATTTATTCTAATCCATAGTGCAAGAGTCAAACAAATCGTACGACGAATTATTTGATATATTCTTCGAGCAGTGGAGCACTTACTACCAGTACCAAGTGTGTGTAATTTCAAAAGCTGGAACTCAAACTACGTCCAAGGCAGTCCACTTTATGTTCCGAATCTTGTCGACTCTTCTAAAAGGTATCAACGTAGAGTCGAGAGAAGTTTTGACAAAGGTTAGTCACCGGTAGTCATTATTTATCGATGCATGTTTTATGATTCAACTCATTTTGACACATTTTTAGTTGGCAGGTTGGTTTGAAGTTTTCTTGAAGAAGAAATCCCATGTAGAACCTACATGCGGACTCATGGAAAGTGTGCTTCAAACCTTCATCACTGTAACTAGCAAACATCAAAAGCTTCCAAATCTTCTTCTTCCTTTGGCAAAGCGAGCTCATTATATTTTGGGAGATCTTGACGAGGTGAGAAATCGCTCGTTGTAATTTGGTCATTAGTTCTTAGATCGGTTAATGCTTAGCATTAGCACTACGTTTCTCAATGATGGATGTAATTCTTGGCTTCGAGTTCAGGAAGACCTGACACCGGAGAAGAAGTGTTGGTTGGTGACTGCAGAAACTTCACCCACTTTAATTTATCAGTACGGATTGTACGTGGAAAAGATGCTTGAGCTCGTTAAGGGAGCTGTTAATCGGCTCAATCTTCCCAGCTCCTATAATGAGGAAGGTATTATTATATAACATAAACTTTTCTTTATACGCATGAAATTCTTAATTTTTATTACTTACTTGTATGTATTTGTATTTGTATGCTATCTTGTTTATTCATGGTTTTGTGTTCCTTGTAATTCAAGAAATGCTGGCCGCTCTAAGAAAGCGTTGCTGCCGAATGATGAGTTTCATATTGCAAGTTTTAAGTGAGCTAATTCGAAGCTGCTTTCCTGCTGGCCAATGCGTGGATGTATTACAAAAGGCTGTAGTCCAGTTTTTTAATGTAATGGCAAGCATCACCGAAAATCTGGTTCACTTTCACATCAAATCCTCTGTGTCGTTTGATTGCCCCCAGTAAGTTGGAATTTCTGTATTTTTGCTTCCATATCCTTGGTGTTGAATGTTGATGGCAGTAAGTATTTCATATTTTATGTAAATTGAAATAGATTCGAATCGCTCGTGAAGGATATTGGGAATGACTTCAAAATTCGTGCAGAAACTCTGATTACTCATATCGAGGTAATACAATCTTTCACTTCCATTGTGTTTACGTTTAGCATCCTTTCTTTAAATTTAAAATGGGCTATTGCATTTCCAAATGTGATGATTGTCGTTTAGGGTCTACGACAGGCGCATGCATCGAAAGAAGCCAACACCACTACAACATCCAAGAAGAAGAAAGCAGCTGATAAGCAGACTATTTCAAAACATAAGTTCACAAAAGACGCTAGAACTATCCCTGTGTTAGTTTACAGTATTGAGAAATATGAGCAACAACTTATTCTTCTTTGCCAGAAGACGAAGGTATGGCTATGCGCATTAAATTGAGGCGAACCATTAACTAAGAGTGATAAACAAGATTAATTTTGCAGGAGGTTCTTCTATCTAACTAATCATAATTCTATTGGAATTTTTGCGCAGGAGAATTTGTTGGCGGGAACCAAAATGAGTACTGCTCGTGACTTCAGAATTGTTTTCCCCGACGGGGCCAAGAAAAATGTTTCCGTGGCTGATATAACGACCAACACTAACCTTCCACCTAACCGGGTAAGCTGCATATTTATACCTTTTGCTAAATATCGGATTTTCTGTTAAGCATCATAATAATGGCATTATGAGGCATACAGCAGCAGTGCAAAATGTCGAATTTACCAGTTTACCAACCGACTAATTGTATACTATTCTAATTATTTAGCCATCGACGAGTCGTAGTAAATCGCAAAAGGAATCGGAAGACAATCAACGTAAGACATCGAAATCAAGCAAAAAAGGCAATACAACAACTGCTGAATCTGCACCTAATCCAAAACCTGGACCCAGCAAAAGTAAACCAACTCCTGCTTCCAGCAGTAAAAGTAACGCACCTGCAGCTAACTCGAAAGACAAAGCAACCACCAGCAATGCAGTGAAGGCCACCACTTCTACTAAAGCTGCGAACCACGCGAATCCTGACAAATCTCTTACCACCAAAAGAGGAAGTTCAAAGGGAAAGCAATCGGATAAGGATAAGGGGATCAAGACATCTGACTTTGAGTCTGGTTCTGGATTCATTGTGGACAGCGACGAGAGCGTTGATGAGACTGTTATTGTGTCAGCGAAAAAGAAGACGGCCCAGCCGATTTCCCACGTCGTAGAAGTTGACCAAAGTGACGACAGTACTGATGATCACGTTGAAGTTCCGCAAAGAAAATCTACTAAGGAAATTGTAAAGTCCAAGAAAATTGTCTTAGGAGTTCATAAGTCAAAGGCACAAGCGAAGGGAGGAGCAGATGGTGGACGTCGGTCCAGCACTTCTCACAGCCACTCTCGGCGGGTAGTTGCCGACACCAGCGAAGACGAGCAGAGTGATACTGAAACAGGAAGTAGCAACACCTCAGTCATTATGGCCACTCCTGACGATGAAGAAGAACAAGAGTTGTTAAGCCTCAGCCCGACATCCAAATCCAAAAAACGTGCACTCCCATTGAGCTCGAGTCTAGACGACTCAAGTTCCGAGACTCCCCCTCCACCTAAACGTAAACCTTCGGCAGATTTGAATGGAAACCGTAATGAATCGACACTTGGAAATCAAAGTCGCGCTGTGGCTCACAATTCATCGGCTGGGAAAAACCTTATCGACGGCGGCGGCAAGCAGATAAGTATTGATAAACCCATGTCTTCCGATTCCCTTGCCAGTTCTTCTGGCTCCGCTGAAGGTAATGGAAGTCACAGTGGAGAGAAACCAAAAACTGCTATGCGCAGACTTGGCCTTGGTGGAGTGAAGCGTAAACATACTTTTCCACCCAGTTAACTAACTTTTTGTCGTTCCACGTTCCAAACACACGCTTACTTACTACTCTCTAGTTACTTAGTACATCCCTCGTTTAGTATTTTACACTTTTGTACTAATTCAGATTTTCCCAGTTACAGACAATAAATTGAAGTTTCGTTAATCCACTGCCATTGGTTAATGTTGTTTCTACGATTTGGTATTTTATGGTATTATTCCTTGATGTTCTACAGGTTTTATACTAAAGCTCCTATTGCTTCCTATATTACTCGTTAAAATTCGTTATATTTTACACAACAAAGTTATTTAACCCAGCATAACTTAGTTAACTTGCTAGTACTTACGTTCAGCTCTGAAATTAGCATTGCAGTTAAATTAAACGTACAGCTTTCAGATTTGTATTACTATCCTATCATCAGCGGTGGCAAAAACTTTAGAGACTTGGAAACCCAAGTTTCAGGTCCGAGGCTTCAAGATGTGCTTCAAGACCTTTTCCATGTTGCATCAGGCTTGAAGCCTAGGTTTCAAAGGCTTTAAAGTTCCTGTCGTCGATAGTATTGCATGTATTAGACGTTGAGAGGACATCATAAGTATATTCGTTCTGTGTATTTGGCCACCGCGATCAACAGTTGTCTTTCACTTGTTTTTGTTAGTATTTTCTAAATTCTGGCTGACATTGAATTTATTTCTTCAAAATCTTGGAAGTGAGTGTCACTGACACGACAGCTGAAAATGGGAGTTAAAGGGATAATTGTACCGGGTAGTGGCTGTTTTAGGCCGCTCAGAATTCAGCAAATTGTGGATACCATGTGATTTAGCTTAAATATCAGAGAATCTGTAGCAAAAAGGTTTGATTCCAAATTTCCAATACGGTGGCTGGATAAATTGAACTTTCGAACCGGCTCATTTTGTAGAATTACATAAGGGCTTTATACATAGCAAATTCGTTTTTCAAAATATCGGTCGGGAACCTTCTAAAAAAATTCTAAAGTTAGACAGCGTTAAAAATTGAATTGGTCCATGCATTCCCCGAAACCGTCCTTTATGTATCTCGTACAGACATGCCGATTTAAGGTCACTTATCCATGTTCATAAAGTAGGCTTATTTGGCTAAACTAAGGAATTCATCTGGCTATAATTTTGAGGAGCACAATGGAGATTATTTGTGCATAATTAAAGTATGAGAAGAGAATGGAAGTGAGAGACTAATTGGAGGGATGAGTGGGCCTTTGAGCACAAGTGTAATTAGATCAATGGAAAACGAGAAATGTGGATGTGATGTGAAGTGGATTGGAGATGAAGAAGCGGCGTCCGTCTAGCGAGATGGGATCTCAAACTTGATTCGAATGACAAAAGGAAGGCGCTTCACAGAAGACGGAATGGCAGGGCTCAAGTCAATTTTTATTTTTAGCATGCAACGGTAGGGACTGGATGCTGGATGCTGAATTCAGTGGCGAAACTAGCTAATTTTCTGGGATTTTTGCAGAAGAACGCCAGCTCGGGTGGAACGAGTAGTTGATAGCCCACTGAATTTTTTAATTTAACGCTTAAAAATGTACTAATACGTACAGTTGGTAAACGCCCATATGGTACCTATTGAAAATTCACTCTTTGGCTTTTCAGAAAAACCTAACCTAACCTAACTAGAATAAAAGTAATTTCAACTGAAGGTTCATCCAAAAGCCCAGCATCACTAGAATCAGTGAAACTTGCTTTTCAACGGCTGTAATATTGTATACCATGGGTACTTCCAACTTTGTCAATGGGTGTACCAATTTATCACGTAGTAACCCCAAGCCTTATTTCAACTGTTGTATTTCGGTTTATTTGGACATAATTTTTTTGGCTAATAATAACGTACGTTTCCTAACCGGTGAAAACGGTGACATGCAGAAGCAGCGGCATTGAAAATGTTTAAATACAAGCCACGTTCGTGTTGCGGTTTTCACCTGGAACCGTTTGTATATATGTATATGTATGTATTTAACTCACGGGATTGAACATTTGCACACCGCATACCGTACTTTGTGATGAATTCAAGAACATGCATATTTTCAGGTATAAATGCTTGAAAATGTGCTATTCTTGGATATGTTGGGCTGGGAACGCCACTGATTGAACTGTTGATTGGAAGTAGGTGGCTAGGTTGAGTATGAAAGCACTTGGTCTTCCTATTGAGTGAAAGTGGAAAGCTCGTCTGATGCTCCATTGTTCCGCTCTCGTCCTTCCAACTCCCACCACCGCCGAGTACCAAGTCATTTCAGTTATGTTTGGTATTTAATTTACTCCGTGTAAATGGGCCGCACTCGGAATGGAAAGCAGAGAAAACCTCCATTCTCCTCAATTCATCTCCTCAGACTTCCGATGCATTTTCCCCGGCTTCAATTGGATTGCTAAATTAAATTCATGTCATGTCATTTCGGCGTATTCGAGAAAGAGGAGATATGACAGGTCCTTGTAGCTAGGCTGCCAGCAAGATTCGCCTACTCAGTACAATACAATGGCGGGAGACGGAACGAGTTCATCACAACAAAAAGCAATTTTGCACAGTAAAATGCGGAATGGACCGATTGGAAAGGTTCCAATAGAGTTTTTCCGTTCTCTGACACGTTGAGCACACAAGATCGGTTAACTCACAAAATAAATTTCTCGATTCCGTTAAACCACTGTACTTGTACTTATGTATTTTAATCAAATCATAATAAAATAGTAGCCATTCAGCTCAAAGCGCTGAAATTCTACATTTTTTACACCGCATTTGAACTCGAGCTTGAAGTCACGAAGCAAGATGAACGAGCAGTAACTGTAGCGACCAATTCGGACGTGGCTTTTTGCATTTGGGACACATCAGTTATTGGAACGGAACTGCTTTCGGTGTCCGCCTTTCTTGCCATTAAAATTATTACGTGCGCTACTAGAGCGGCGAAACGGTTAATAATTCTGATTTTCAACAGGCACTGACAATAGTGGTTATAGCTGACAGCAAATTCAAATATTTTCCAACATAGAACATCGTAATCGGTGGATATCATATTATTTACAAACATTACAAATTGATTTAGAATTGATACGTCTGTAAGGCTGGCATGTCATATCTTGCGATTAGTGATGGATCATATGCAATACACTAAAAAAGGCTCGAACAATGCACTCATATATGCCATAATATGCACTAAAATATGCTCTATGATCACAAAAAAAAATACCAATTTAATGTGAAAAATGCTCACTACTAGTCCGAACAATTTCACTGTGGCTTGCAAACAAGCGGAGGAAGCATTAGCTCGTTTGTAGTTCTAATGACAAATTGACGCATACGCATACAATTAGTGCTTTGCAACAACCAAAAAAATGCTTGAATATTTCCAAATTTTTCTAAAATTGAAAAGTAATAAAAAAAATGGCATTACTAAATAAACCAATTTTTAAAAAAATACCGGTATGGATTATACACCAATGTGATGTGGGGTATATTTTGCATACAGTGTTAAAATTAAAATCGCCAAAGCTTTTCAAAAATTATTTCCGGTGAATCTTAGGTTTAAGCACGTATGATGTAGCGTCAAACTTACAATAAACCCGATAACCCATGAAAAGTTGAAGCTCAAGAATGGAATGAAGATTAAAACTGGAGTATATATTTGTATTGAAGAATTGAGTGACTAATGAATCAGTCTACGAAACTTGGGCGATTTCAACTTATATTATTAGTAAATTCTTCGAAAAACTCTTCTATTTCATGCAACGCACGCCATTCGCCGATTTGGAAGCGATAAAATATTATTGCTTAACTTTGAGCAGATTCGAAGAATATTCTGACTTAAATCCAAAGTTGGTACCAATACCGCCACGTTTCATGACAACAGTTCGTTCCCGGGTCTAGAAAATCACGTAGTTTCAGATTACATGGTTTAACTTTTTACACCGGTAACGGTCACTGAGGCTTAAAAAGTACTCCATAGGTTATGATGCCACGAAGGGTGGCTGTAATGAACTACTGTAATCATCCATATTTTCAGTTCATAAATAATAATTGGGGATTACATTAATTCATTTAGATTCTATGGCTTCCGTTGATAGGATTAGGAGTTTATGGAGCCAAATGGACTAGTGAGGTACAGATCTAAGATCATGTGCATGTAGTAGCTTGAACAATTGCAGGCATTTACTAATATTTGAATTTTTATCCCATTCACTCGGTATGAGAAATTCTTAGCCGCTTTTGTAGGCTCTCAGACCGAAATTCCTTGGTAGATTCTTGAAGAATAAATTCTTTACCTACTGTGCCCGCCTTTTTGAGAAGAAAAGAAGACCTGACTTGACAATTCACTTTTGGACTATGGGCATACTTTCACTCCCGTGTCTGGAATTTGAACTCCGGCCTTTTATTATGCCATCAAGACCACGTCTTTATTTCTTTACACGTCAAGGAATGCAGAAGTGAGGGTGAAAATAAAACAGATTAGTAATCACTCTTCTCCAGCCCAGCAAATGGAAGCCACGTATTTTAATCTCATCCAATTCCAATTCCAATCATCCCCTGCTACGGAGCTCAGCTCCAGTTTATTAAATTAATCTTATTTTTGACCTTGAGCTCAACAAGTACATTTTGTACGAGGTTAGGTTCACTTCAAGCTAGGTTAGCTATCGTGGTATTGAATCATTTTTTTTTCTAATACTGAAGTTAAAGTTAACTTTCGCTGAAGAATTTCAATCGTACACACTTATTCAGAACACACTTAAACAGAAAGACAGATGCATGCCTACGCACATTCATACCCCACAAACGAAATAAGCTCGTTATAGGTGAAAATAGTGAGTGAGAAAAGGCTTCAAGGTCATCAGATTGTGGTTGACTTAAATATTAGTTAAAGTATACTATTATACTTAGTTGACCATTCTTGCTGGCGATGAGTAAATGATGACCAACGGGGATTTTACCCAAAATTTTGGTACCGCTGGAAAGATCTCGTAAAAGTAAGGATAGGGGACGCGTATCAGGTTTAACATTGGACCCTTCCTTCATTGTCAAATCTGGGGTCAAAAGTAGAAAAAATCGAAAATCGTTCAAAAAAATGAAAAACTCAATTTGGTGCTGTTCACATGATCCGATTTAGGGTTACAGTATACCAAATCGTGGTATTTTGAAGAGAGGAACACATTTGGTATTGACCACTAAGCTCTCAAATTTGAACTTTGACCCTTCTGACCCCTAGAACCTCAAAACCTGTTTTTTGCACATAAACCTGGAAACTGCGTTTACAGCAAGCCCTGACCTTCCTGAAAACAACGCAAAAAACCGCGATCAATTTGAACGTTGTTAAGTGGGTCAAATGAATTTTCAAAAATGTAAAATTACCATAATTAGTTGTGGTCAGGAATAATAAAAAATCATACAAAAAAATGTTTCAAGGTAAATAGTAAAAATTTTATTCTATCTGTAAATCATTTGATTTATTTGACAAGTAATATTAATGCAAAACCACATATTCGCGAGCGGAACGAAGTTTCGCACTTGTTTATTTTATAGAATAACTAGCAGCTGGTAAATCAATGCGAAGTGCCAAGTACTGCTCCTAGTATAAAATAACTGCTCAATTGACCAATTACACTATCGTTCTTCTTCCAAAAATTGATCCTTATCACATGCAATATGTTGATTGATGCAAGACAATCCAAAACAGCAATATTTGTCATTGGCTCAAGTTTTAATGGTAAAAACTTATCAAACCATCTCCTAGCTAGGAGGCCAATGTGAATTGGGCAGCTTCAGTTGATTTGAAAGACGCTATACTGCACCATGAGCTATTGGCATGAATTGCTTGTAGCAAACTTCAAACCCGGACACAAACATAAAACATACACGCAGTTGACAGATAATAAGATAATTAGAAACACAGCGTTTATCGTTACAACTGTATTTACGATAGGATGGAACTATGCTACGAAAATGAGAAAACGGTGTTTAAGACAATAATAATTCCTTCAAGGTGTAAGTAGGAAGAATTACGACGCTCCATATTGTCGCCTCCAACTATCGCCTCTTTAGGAGTTAAATTATAATAGTCTAGGCTTAGGTTTATGTAAAAATCTGTCACTTTTGGTGGATCTAACCTAACATCACTAAATCAAGCTGCGAATAGTGGAAGCGACATTCGAGATCACGTTGAATACTCCAATGTTTGTCAACGAAGCATGAGTTTACGGTTTGTATTTTAAAAGGGTTAAATAACGTAAAAATATGACTTGTCTACAGTTTCAGGTTTATTGTTTATTATTGTTGATGCGCTTTACGCAAATTCGTTTCGAGATAAAACAATAGCGTGATTCTATCAAAAAGGGTTTGTTTAGAATTCTGAATTCTATATGACTTATTATCAAGATCCAAATCCTTCTCCCAGAAGGAAGACATGTTATTTCATTTCTTAAATTAGAATTTATAATCGTCATTATCCCATTGGATCCCGTTAAGCGTTAAGGAGAGAAGATACAGAGACGCATAATCTTAACCTATAGCGGAGACTCGGTTGACTTCCAAACATTTGAATACGAAATTGTAATTTGTAAAAAAAAAAATGAACTCATCTCGTCCCTAACATAAATAGTTTACTATGTGTGTACAACGTGGTATAACCTATTATTATGTCAAATGCATACGCTTAATAATAGAGAAGAGCCCAAACGTTTACTACCTGCTACATAAATAACACTATCTCATACATCAGTACTTACTTAAGGTAATAATAACTGAAAATCTTTTTGGTTTGCTTACTGACAGAACATTCTACTTTTTCTACTTGGTCTTTTGTAATGTTGTATTATTTAACTTTGTAAGTTTAACGAGTCCAGTTATAATGATCACTTTTTTCATGTGCACTCTCCATGCTATTTCAAAGAGTGGTTCTGGGCCTAATGTATTTTAGTACTGCTGCTATGCTGGTAGCAGTGGAGTGGTATATGGTATATGGGACTTTGCTTCCTTAACGCTGCTTTATCCATGTTCACACGTTGACACCTGTCAATGATGAAAACGGCCAATCATACTCTTAGCTAACTGATTGAGGTTTGTTTCGTTCACTACTCGCCCTGTGGTTCCCACCAGCATTACTGCCTGGGACAGAGCTTTGATTGATACGTATTATGAAAGTTCTGTTGGGCATTTGGCACACATGGAGCTAAATTGGAATAAAAACTCTGGGAAGTCTAGGAACAAATTGAGTTTTGAATGAATTGCAGTAGCTAATAATAGGTTGGGTGTTGTTGTTGGGAGCACTGAGTCGTAGGAGTAGAATAAATAACATTTAAAATATCATACCAACTTTTAAAAGGCTGATTTGTAATTTGGAAATACCAATAAAATTATTGCAGGCTTGAATTTAAAATGCATTATTGCCCAAATGTCAGGCATTCGTAATGATTTGTGGCCCAAGAAGTTGCTCAAGTGGAGAGATCGACTTGAGGCAGTGAGTGAGTGCAGTGCATAGGGCAAGTACCAATCTGAGTTTAGTGGAGATTTCAAGAAACCTGAAAATAGACTAATGATTAATTTCCGCTTCACACATGTAATTAAAATTACTTAACTCCCATTCTGGCCCTACTCAACAATTTCGTTTTAGGAAATGGCGAGTAGTTGGCAATAAATTAGAGTTGAAGGTTTGTCATGTAATGGAACGATACATAGGGCTAAGCATGCGGAGTGTATTATTATACCATAAACATTTACTTGCAATTTTTACACAAAACCACTGTTGTGCACGTAACTATGAGGAGGTAATAAAAGAGAAACATGTCTGTGTCTACTTGTGAGGAATTGGAAGTAATTGCAATTTCTTTACTTTCTACAACATAACATTTCTACATTCCTCATTGATTCAACTTTAACTTGAAACTTGAGTTGAGCCCTAAGAGCCATCAGAAGTAATTTGAGGTTCACTCAACTGCAGAAGCCTAGTCTGCCTGCACTGGGCTTGGTCAATATCTTTATTATGCTCTTTGCTTGTATTTGCACGTCGAAGTACACACAGCTCAGCATGTCATGCTTGGGACTTAATTAATGCATTGGAACAATAACAAGTTGGATACAATGTTTTTGACTCTGGTTTAACTTTCGAAACTAGTACAATTACAATCAAGGAATTGCTATTTTGGTTTTGCCAATAATTTGCTGTCTGTACGTAATATACAAATACTTTGAACTGTAACAAATAGGGTAATGCAATTGTTGAATCCACAAATATTCTGAGAATCAAGCTAAAAATATTGTAACAAGTTCCCATTATTGCATTAACGAAGTGCTCCCAGTTATAATGCGATTCGGGGTCGGAGATAACAATAAGCTTATTTCCTTCGTAGTCTTTTTGGCAAACACGAATTTTGTATTGACCTTTTTGGCAAATTGAAAGTGAAAAAACACATTATTTTTAGGTGTTTGCCAAAAGTTGATTTTTTCGGAATTTCCTTATTTTTCGTATTTGCCAAAAGTCGCTTTGCCAAAAAGACCGTTCAGAAGTTACACGTTGTTCTCACGGTGGCGAGCGGGACAGCGTCCGGATCTTTGTAACCAATTCTCGTCGTATTCATTCGGATTCAAGACATTTAATTTCCATTGGGTCAGTCCACGGAATCCTTAAGGAAGTTTTCTCTCTTCATAACAAGCCACTGGCCCAGTCGCTGTGAGCATTACTGTACTTAAATAAATAAAAAGTTCCCTATGATGTTGGAGCCCAAAAGCCGCAGCTAAACCAGTGGAAATGTAAGACTACACACCACACAAGCACGTCGTTAGATCATAATAAAGTAAATATTCGTATTTGATAGTTTAGCACTCTTCAAATGATGAGCTGGTCATTCACTTCAAAAACCCCAGTGACTAAAATGAACAACATCTCATCATTTCATACAATACAAATAATTTACAGTCCCCCAACTCGTCACCATAAATTTAAGCCCAGACTTTGTAAAATAATTCATGACTCATGCTTAATTGAAAAGAAGAGAAGATCCTCACTTTCATAATGGAAAATAAGTCGATTTGATGTACTGCCGCTCTTCCCAGTCCCATTGCATAAACACGGAGTATTTAGACCCACATTTGTATATTTTAAATGCAACAACGGCTGAAGACGGGATTCTTCTCTGTTCCCTGCTAAAAAAAGTCATCAAAAAAGTTCCCTAGAAAACGTTTCTTGCAAAATGTTCCATGCAAATATTTAGGTGGAAGAATTTCCCTCGAATAAGTTCCCATGGAAAAGTTACGCAGTTACCCTTTGACCTATAGCTGCAAATTCTGGTTAGGCTGCGTTCCGTTAGGTTAGGCTAGGCTACACATATATTTAAATTGAATTTTTAAAATGCTTTTTAATTAATGTATTTTATTTTTTTAATAAAATAAATAGATTTAATAGGCTAAGGCTATATATGTATTTGAATTGAATTTTTAACAGAGTTTTGTAAGGTCTCCTCCAAGTTTTTAGCCAAGACACAGCCAGTTTGTTTAAAGTGTTTGCACCGGACAAACGATTTCGAGATAAGTTTTGCCAAAGTAGTTTTAGTGGCAGGATTTTCACAATTAATATTTTCGCAATGAAGTTATTCTCATTGAGTTTTTTCGTAGAACGTTAGAACAATGTGAAGGGTAAGTTTAGAGAGTGAAATAGTGACATTGACATGACTACCCGTCGGAGCTCCATTGCGAACAGCAGCAGCAGTGGAATAAAGAGTGCTGATTACTCTGCGGTAGAAATCTCTGCCTAAATATAACACCTCTACGAACCCAGCCTAGATTTACAGAACGTCGAGTTGATTCCATTTGATTAGCATCCTCAAAGTAGGGATTCTGGCTTGACGACTTGACTAAGCCTCTTGTTATTTCTTATGTACTCGAACGCCCAGAGTTATTATTCCCTTCATTCTTCCTTTTGAATGCGGATCTTATTGTGTCGCGTCGATGCTCAGAGGGAGAAAAAAAAATAAGAGATACACTTTCTCAATGTGACTAATTGTTAAATATGTAAATATTTTTATGCCCTATGTCATCATTCCACTGCAGAATTTTCTATTCGGAGTCTTACAACTTTCAAAAGTTGGAAGCACGTACAGTATTTAGCTTAAAATATGGGTCGTTTTGCGCTAGCGTATGGTAATATATCAAGTACTTGATCCTCACTAAATTTCATATTTATGAAGATTTCCAGGCTTATACAACCAAGTAAAGCATTTGATTCACAAGGGACTCTCATCCATAAATTACTAATTTGATACTGGTATCTTTAACGACACGTATATATTTAGTAACTGCCTGCACAATGATTCTGTCCCCATTATTCTGGCATTAGTCATAATGGCAACTAATAATTTACAAACCGAGCAAATAAAGCCAGGAAGACAACATTCAACCTCAATTTTCCGCAATTTTTTACCGAAATAAATAAATTGTTTAGCTGGTAAAGTAGAAAATAGAAGCGCCAAACCGCTCGTAAGCATAAACTTTTGTTTTCATTATTGACATAAATATTTTTGTTCCAATAACGGGGTGTTAATTGCTAAGGCTTATAAACTTCATTATGGCCTCGATACATAGCTCGTTTCCCAAAAGGAAAAAATTATCTGAACTGTTGTGTTATTATTGGTAAATTGACGCAGAACCCAATCATCCCCATTCAATAATCGTTGCATTGTAAATTGCAATTATGCCCAAACATGCTAAAAGAGAGCAAGATGCTGGCTCCCAACAGAGATTGATTCCAATTTGAATTGGACTAATACGCAGAGAATAAAAACAAAGGGAGGAACTAGAATCCATTAAGCTGTCAACCTAGCACGCATACCTACAGCCACGCATTTCAAACAGCTCTGGCCTAGTGAGGCCCGACAGAGAACTCATTTTCTCCTTTTGTTTAACTTGTAGCATTTTAAAATAAAATGTGTGACAAGACAAGTGTTTACTTATGAGCCGATGGAAGGATGTGGGTGCGGCGGGGAGCCTTTCCTTTGACTCGCACCTAATATTCAGATTCATGCCTCTAAACAAGACACCGGGCATGCATGTGGAATAACGTATAACGTATGCATATAGGCCTAGCCTCCTTTTCATATTCTCCATTTGATTCAAATGGAAAATTTCTACGACATGCCTCCGTCGTCCTGAACCCAAACAATAATAAATTATCTCAGGACAATTAAAATCCCATATCCGTCCCATTCAAGTGTCAAAAGAGGCGGTAGGCCTTTTAATTATTAATTCTTCTTTCCACTTTGGACTTTGCAGAGTTTGAAGAGTGAAATTGAGCCGATACGATGAGCCGCGTACGCACAACATTTACCGTGTCTCACGGATCATGTCATGCTTTGGGGAAGGTAGGTTAAGTGGAAATAAAATTATAGAAGAAAAAAAAATTCTTCACACAATGCATCGTGTTGCAAGGTGCGTTTTGTTGGACAGGAGCACAGGAGCTTCAGCTACAACTACTTTGTAGACGTGGAGTTAAGAGGTGTGTGAACCAGAATTTGGCCTAATGCATATGATTACTGGCAATTGCTTTTTCTGTATCGTACGCATTAAACAATGTAACATGTATTTACGAGCACTAGTACTTATTGTATTTATTCCACTCTTATTTTCCCCTTAATAGCCTTGTTACCATTTCTGCTGAGGTGAAAAAAAACTTGGATTTTTTATGCGCCTGTTCTAAAACGTTATGAAAAGGCTTGCATATCTTATTCCCCAACATACATGGGATGTGGTGCATATGGAATTACAGGCTAAATTTCCAAAAGGTCAATCGGTGCGGATTTAAAAAAAAAGGATTTCTCTAAGCCGGACTGCGTTATATGGCTCTTAGGGTTTCCAATCCTACGACATAAATCTAATCTTGACCAGTAATTGCACAACCAAGAAAATCCAGTTCAGTAGTTGTATACCTTGTTTGATGTTTGGAGCTAATCCTCCTCACCCATTATCATTTATCATTAAAAGAAGTTAGAAACAATTAAGTCCGACGTTATAGAGGGCAACTTTTACTTTACTTTAAATGGCTTAGAGAAAAAAAATCCTGAAAGCTTTTTGTTAAGTAAGTAAACCCACGCCATGCAAAAAAAAGAAATCAAAACAAAATACGGTATAGCATTGCAAAAAAAACTAGACTTATGTCGTTTACGCACATTAGAGGCTTAAATTACACACACGTTCTCATATATACAGGAAAATCCTGGTTATACTGCATGCCTGGGCATTGTGAAAGAAGTAACAGGGTCAAGTGTCCTCCTATAGCAGCGTGGTAACAACTATCAAATGTCTAGTTCACATACGGATTAATTACTTCTTCAGTCTTGTTTCTTCTGCTACAATTTACAATCTCACATTCTCCATTAAAACATAATTTGCATAAATGAGGAGCAAAATCAGAGGCTTGTTTGCTTTCACTTGTCTATGACTAAGCAAGGCATTTATTACGCGTCTGATTAGACGTAACGGCCCTGGTAATATTGATCCTCACTGCCTGCTTATGATTATGGCATTTTGTGAAAATAGGCTTGATTTCAGTCATTAGAACTCTAAACCGGAACCAATTCGCTCAAGGAAAAAAAAGGTAAACTAATCTCCCTGGCTCATTACAGTAACTGATCAAGTCAAGGAGGTTGGGCCGAACTTTCGAAAAAATCTAAATATTATTCCACTGACTCAATTTAGGAGGATGAGAGTGAAGGCAGGGGCTAACTCTCGGGTATTCACGACTATTATTTTCTAAGAATAGAAAATATCACATTATTGCTCCATCCCCATGCACACAGAGCATTAGGCACGTATGGTAATACTATTATCATCTCAGGCATTCATCTGAGACCAGTACGTGAACGTGAGTCCTTTAAAATGCAGAAAAGTAAATAAATATGCATGACAATAATATTTGTAAAGGCTTGATTTTGAATAAATACCACAAGAAGGGATAGCATCCTCATACAATAATACATGGCTTAGGATTTGGTGTATTATGGCAATTGTGCATGAACTTAGGACGGTGAGTAGCAGCGGTAACTTTCCATGAACTTTTTGTCAACGATTGTATGTACACAATAGTTGTAGAAATTCTGATCGACTCAAGATTTTGTTCAGAATTTACGAGTGGTACAGCTTAAGGAGAAGAATGGCTTTTGCCATATTTCTCAGCAATTGATTAAATTATGTGAATTTTAACACGGTATACGTAATACATATATTCGGCTGTGTGGCATTATCCTCCGTATGCTTGTCAATCTCTCTCTGCGAAGAGCTCTGTGTGCCATTTGAATTTACTTCAGAAACTGGCCAATTGTTATTGACAATATCAGTAGCTAAGCTAAAACTGACCAGCAATCCGCTAAGCACGGGATAATGGGTCTCAGTTGACTCAATTTGGTGCACAGAAGTACACACTGTAGAAATACTCGTATGTATTCCATTTCTTTAACTTCTTATTAATTAGCAATTGTTTAAAGTCGATGTTTTCATTCCTGCCTCAGTTGCTCTGATAGGCTCTACAATTTACCTTGAGCAATGGGTTGTTTGAAAAAAAAAAATCTTCAAAAGCGGACAGATACATACATAGATACAGGGAAAGATTAACCTCGTTAATAAACTGATGCTTATTATTTTAATCAATTATTTTATAAATGTTTGTTCTACATAGAAATTCTCTGCAAATTCATTGGGTCAATAAACTCAATACTAATACTATGTACCATATTGGTCAAGATCACAGCTAATAAATGAGCCTGTGGACACGCCTTGCTGGACTAGACTGATATTGTACATGCTATGGCACTGGTCAGGAAAAAGGAATCCATGTCTTGCGGAAAAGATTGAAAAGCGTCCAAAAAAGGAGGCATCTTCCTTCCCTAAACGTATTAAGTAAGTGAGCACCCAGTCCAAAAAGTCTAATCTTATTTAAAGTGAGTGTAATTCATGCTCTAGAAAGCCCAGTTGAACTCTGTCTGCTGTGATTTGTGATGGGAAATCATCTCATCTTGATAGGCAAGGCAGAAGCGAGGGATTTGAGAGTCCGTGATGAGTTGCTCCTACTTTTGATTACATCAACATAAACCCACAGAGCACATACGCATATTTACCTTCCGTGTCATAATATCGACTCCTAACTACTGCAGACCTCTTTCCACTTCAGATTAAAGGCTGTTACAGATTTTAGCTATTTTTGGTCCCGTTTTAACTAAAGAAAAGAGCTTAAAAAACCAAGTTGGTTGAAATTGGAACAGAATCTTTCCCTGCTTGACAGACATAACAATGGAACAATGCGAGAAAGGAACATCAATCTTCAACTCTTGAATATGAATTCATCAATTCCTCCATCTCTTCCGATAGACAATAATTACAAGTTGTAGAACCCTAAAGAACCTGTGTAAACCAAGGGCTCCTTCACTCTGCCACACACACACGTCATCTCTTCTCTGCAATGACTTTCCGATGGACTATTTATGGGATGGGAAGAGGATTATCCTTCCTGTCATCGCTCAACAAATACAGTTTCATTATTATTACAAGACTGTGACTCGGCAATAAGGTGTGCGTTTCTTACTCTGAGCAGTTGCTATTAAACATGACCCGACCTTTACGGTATGCCGAATGTCCCAGCACACATCTCAGAAAGGAAGCAAAATGATTGGCAAAATCAAACAATTGAACAAAGCTATTCACAGCCAGCCGCACATTACCAAATAATGTCGTACGGCACTTTCTCAATATGCAGTCTCACATGCGGTAGAGCACATTAGCTCGGGTTTTCACCGTAAATAAATTGCTTGCTTGCCAGCTCGCTTTGTGCAGATCTGCATAATCTCATAATCTCATAATCAAAACTCTGCGTGTATATCCATCTACTTGTTTCTGTGTATGTGTCCGGTTTTGAAATTTGGTAAACGACCCGGAGCGGCAAACTGAAACATGGCGTTGGTCAAAATAACTGAAGCAGGAAGGAATTATTGAACTTAACATGTTTCCCAAGTTCAGTACCGGGCTCAATAAATTCTACAGCTATGCTCTCTAAAATTCTTTCACTTGACACAGGATCAAATATTAAGTTCAGTGCCTCAGCACTGATTGGAGGGTTGCTAGTGTGCATACCTAGATAATATTCATATTTAGCACGGAGCAGAATGACGGGCTACGTAGACAAATTCCACGTATGCTAACGAGTGGCTTAGTCTAGGTCAAGCAGTCTAACTGTTAAACAGAATTGATAAGAGAAGGAAGCTCTGTATTGTGAAGATAGGAAGCAGAGGGAAGATATGTTATCAGGTAATCCGGATTTTGTTGAGTGATTTTAGTTTCATTATTAATTCCTGAAAAATCCTTATCAGCTCTCTGAGCCTTACGCCTGAGTGTCGGGATTTATGAGTTAACACTTGAGGATTCGGAATGATCATGACGCGGTCGGGTGCGTCTTTTGATTGATGGGCCAAACGCCTCTCTACGGTCTCTGCCTATTTAGTTGGAGCCAAAGTGGAGCTCCTACTATGCATTATGCATCTAGGCGTGAGCGGATACAAGTCTGCAAAATAATAGTGGGCTTAATAAAATTTTACACTTGTAATTTGATTTTATGATTTTGTATTTCGGTGTAGTAGGTAATAGGTACATACGTAACGTATCTGAGATGGAAATAGTAATTATGATTTGGATTAAATGCCCAATGGCCATTGACCTGCCCATTTAAGAGGCCGCTTCAGGAAATTCTACAGATACTACGGTTACGTTTGGGACAAAATGGATTTTCCCCTTTACTGGCCGCATGACTTATCTCTTCATCATGTAAATTATTAGCTAAATGCATGAATTAATTCCTTGAGACTTGAGTGTATAATAAAAATCGCACTATCTGAAAACTAAACCTAGCCTAACGAGTATTTCACTGTCGTCGCACTTTATGTTTTTAGTAGCAGGGCGGCTCCGAAGCCCAAAGGATGATATGCATAGTGCACAGACCGATAATAACTATGGAAAATGAATTGCGAGAGATAAGAATTATTGCTTAATTGTCTGTCGTTCCTTCCACCTCATCATTCCTGACCTACAGCTTAACCCATAACTAAGCGTAATCGTGACCTTAAGTAATAGAGATTCCTCCAAAGGGTGTATTAACACATGTTTTCCACAGAAGAGATTCGGGGAAATCATGTTTGTCGAGTGTTGGGTGTGGGAAAATTTCAAGTTTGTAATAAATATAGCTGTAGTATATTATTCAAAAGTTGTCGAGTGGAGCTGCAGAGTCTCTATATTTGCATAATGACTGATTTTGATACTTATCATCTTGAAGACATGTTAAGGAGGACATGGTCAGACAGTACTGTATGTTTGGAGGCATGACGCCACGACCGTACGATAATATGTATCCCGTAACGGAGAATTGGAATTCATTAAATTCAGGGAAATTTCATAGCCGGGTACTGTTGAGCGTACCCGAAAGGGATGCATCGTAATCATAAGGATCCTGTTCCTGTTCATGAGATGCAATCACTCTGCAACTATTCCACCTCTTCGACCTTTCGCAATAAATAAAGCAATAGAAAATGTTAGCAAATATAGTTGCGAGTACCTCGGGGGGGTAAAATAAAATGACAAATCATGTGCCTTACTGCTTAAAACTACTTGGAAAAGATTTGGTGTAGTAAGACGTGATACCGTCTTACTGGCTAAGACATTTTATAGATGATTTCTGTGCATACTTTAAAATTTCAAAACTATGTATTTAACTTGAGGATTGCATTCCAACACAGACATGTATACGAGTATATCAAAAAAGTCTTCGTCTAGGTCCAATTCCTGACTTGGGAACAAATGTTTTGCAATAAAAAAAGATCAACCGCATTATGCTCTTATGAAGCGTTTTTTGCTGCAACATCGAGATTATTATGTAGGCTTTAACTCATTCATTAGTGTGCTTTGCTCTTATGGTGCATTACCAATGAAATCCATGTTATCTAAAATTAGCAAATGATAAAGTAATTGACGGATATCACGAATTACTATTTCAGTATTTAACTTCATCCATTCCCATGTGGTCTAGTGGCTAGGATAGCTGGCTTTCACCCAG
>JAQFXY010000501.1:0-25247 GCA_034693865.1 Ceratophysella sigillata | reverse complement strand
TCCATCGGATTTCATCCGATTATCCATCGGATTTCATCCGATTATCCATCGGATTTCATCCGATTATCCATCGGATTTCATCCGATTATCCATCGGATTGGATTTCGGATAGGATATCGGACTTGGAAATACTATTTTATTTTAGGATCGGATCGGATCGGATGAGAAGTGCGACAGGTGGGAACGAATCGAAAATAATTTTTCATCCGAACATTTGCATCAGATCGGACTGGAACGAGTTCCATGCAATGTGTGGGATCGGGGTTGGATGACAGATCCGAAATTCTTGCATCATGCTAAAATCTTCCAGGCGAATTAGCACAACACGTGTTCCACCGTTACATTTACAAGTACAACTAATACAGGAAAGTGTAATAGTATATTAGTAGATTATTTGTAATGCAGACTACTTATCAAAAATTCTTCACTTCGATTTATTTTGTACTGTATCTCAATAGCTCAGCCATTTACCTAAAAACTTAAAACACAATATCCCATCGACTTTGATAAAACCGGCTGAAAGCAAAGCTGCTAAACGCGCAACCGGGTGTTGACTGGGGTGTACTCAATTTCCACTTTCTTTCGCTGTGCAGCAGTCGTTTGCAAGGCAAATATTTATTCTCTGAGGCCCACAGTGAAATTAGTTCGATTTGCCATACCATACCACGGTGAGATGGGATATGTGTCACCCTCTGCAAGGCGAAGAGATCTTTATGTACCGTGACCGTGATAATTTAGTTCTACATAGGTAATGTAGGTAGTAGTAATGTAATACCAGTCAGCACTGTGTTAGTTGTATTTGCCATGTATGATGTACTATGTATGTATTGTACATTGTTTTTGCAGATAATATGATTCAACTGATAAGCCCTTGTCAATGTACGAATCTCCGTCCGGAAACTAACTGCAGCCCTCGTCTATGTTGTCAGAGTTTGCAACTTAATTAGTTTAGTACTTACCTTAATTTATAATTTATTACGCTATCATGAAAACTGGTTAACTACAAGCATTCTGAATAGACGGATCGCGGCGTCCTTAATCATTTACGGCGTTGTAAGTAATTATAAATAATAAATATTACAACTTTTCGTCTCGTTGTGTGCGTATGAAAAACACTGTCTAATCTGAATTGATGAACTCCAATTTGGCACATATATGTAACTAAGTGCT
Source organism: Ceratophysella sigillata (assembly GCA_034693865.1). Classification (NCBI taxonomy): domain Eukaryota; kingdom Metazoa; phylum Arthropoda; class Collembola; order Poduromorpha; family Hypogastruridae; genus Ceratophysella; species Ceratophysella sigillata. The sequence continues at coordinate 24,077 of JAQFXY010000501.1, read as the reverse complement.
GCGTGCTCCAGGTACATCCATCCAATTAGTGCGAGCTTATTCATTTCATTATGTACACGTCATCTCTTAATTTGAATTGTGACTTTAGGATGGAAATAATTAGGGCCAAATAGTTGGGCTTTAGACTTCATTTATTAATTTATTTTGCATATAGGTATGTATATAGGTTCAATACATGGCGAAAATGGTTCATACTTGATTCTCACTCGTAATTCGTAATCCTAATAAAAAAGTGATACATGGTAATCCTTAGAATTTATTAGCACCCATTCCGTCTCTCTACAATAATATTGTGCTACATTAGTACGTGTTGATATTTTTGGAATATCGAAGTATTCTCTCTATAATTGAAACAGACAGATTAGAAGTAACGTAACATGCTCTTTTTGAACTATTGGCTGATACTCTCGGTGACCTTATTACTAGGACTAGTAGTAAGCCAGACGCAGTGCCTGTACTGATCCCTGATGAAGTTCTACGTAAACGAAAGGAATAACGTCAGGGCGTATCCATACCACCCCAATCCAGCTAAATAATCTACTCAAATGGATCTGTTTTCCAATTCGTGACCTGGTGGGTGCGTGGACTATTGAGCAAGACCATCGTACGAATTCTACATCTGGCACACTATGACCATGTATGGACGTGCAGTACGATGCTCCAAGTGCTCAAGTATCCAGACCCGAGGTCCTTTGGTCGTCGTGGTTCGACAGAGCTGTGGAAAGGAGCCTTTCCCAACCTATTACTTCCTCCCAACAACAATGTAAATAAATACTTAATGGAGCCTGTGTGTACAAATAAGGTGAGAGGGCCTTTCTCCAGCGCGTCCGTCCCACGCTTCATGCATACTAGCAAGTACAGTAGTTGGTGGACGCTTGTCGGATATCCGCATTGAGCAGATCCACACCACGCAATACGTATGCCATAATAAACAACAAGAATATCAATAACAAGATTTGTTAACAGTCAGGCTTTCATGTTCCACCTCGTTAATTAGAAGAAAGGAAAGTGTTGAGGTGTGCATGAAAGAATCACATAGCTGGTCTGGCTTAAGAATATAGTATATTTTATTATTACCAACTTGTACGTAGTTGTAATATGTATGTAGGTATAGTTAGTAGTAGCTTACGCCTAGTTATTAGTTTAAAAGTTGAAACGGGGAGTCCTCTTTTATTTCACAAAAGGCCCATCGACATGCATAGTTCAATAGTAACAACTATACGCTAGGTCCATAATATGTACATTATTATGTAGTCTACGTATGGAAATTACAGCCATGGGTGGAGATTCGATTTGTATTCCGAGCTTAAGCGAAGAGAGGGAGCGAGCCTAGTATATCGAGAACTCTCTGATCTTGTGTAATCTATTTACTGAATCTGTGCTAATTATGTTGCTGGGACAAGCAGCCCCAATACAGCAGGTGGGCATCAAGTCCTGCAGCAGCCTAATCTCAGAACAGGACAGAGAGGAATGTGCCACAAAGTGAAAGTGACCGATTGAGTGAGTGCGCACTGAACAAGGAGCCACGGTGTGCTTTCTCCCAATTCATGCTTTTAAGCATATGGATCGGGATTATGCCAAATTGGGTTTATAATAGCAGGTAGCTCTGGGGAAAGTAGGTACAATGTTGATACTAGACAGGGTTCTGATAGATGATGCTGTGAAAGTTGAAGGAGAAGAGTGCGTGGACGCACTTTCCAATGTTTTAAACATTACAATTGATATAATGCTGGAATGGGACCAGCAACTCGTGGTCCAACGGTTATACGTACTGCGTGTCCTTCAATAAATATTTTACACAATCTCAACCGTTCTCGAGCAAAGTCAAAAATGGAAATACGCACCCCGGTTAATCTGCTGAAGTGTAATTACATGTATTGTCAGATTTTAGTTACGTTAATAATGCCTTGACTTGAGCCAGATCTGGAAGAGGAGCCTTTCTTTATGCCCACAAGTACTACTGAGGCGTCTACGTGCTGCTGCTGCTGCTATGTTGGTTCTACGGAGTGAAGGGGATGTGCTGTGCTGTGTGGAACTATGTATGACAAAAGACAGAAGTTGAATTGAATTAGCCAAAACGAGGATATTGAGTATAGGTAAGACACTATACGGTATCTATCTCGACTTGACCCCAGCAAGGACTAACAAGTGGGTCTCGAGACGTAGTAATTGAATGAATTGTGTTTAACACGGGCCTCGCTGCATGCGTCCCGTCGGGCCGCTCTTGCAAACGCCGCTTCGTGCTCATGTTGTTCCGCATTCCAGCTCTCGTGGAACTTGTCAATATCTCGGATTTCCTAGTAAACTAAGGTTTGGACATATTGTCGACGGTTATTTGCATACAGATTGAAGCATTGAAATAATCACATACAGGGATGAATTAATTTAAGGAATCAAACAAGACACCGGCAGTCGTGTATGCATCCCTTCTCGACTTCCCCGGTTGAAACGGCATAAAAACTCAATTAACTCATTTATAATCCTTGGGATTCATAACGCAGTTTAGCTTGATGTAAAGGTAGTTTAAAGGGAGAGGCATTTGAAAATACAGCATCCCAGTTTCATACCTAGTTATTTGTATGCTTAGACAAAGCCATAGGTGGTGATGAATAGCACGAAGCATGATAGGTATGAGCCCGATTTCCGTTCTAACCATCGGGGCAGTCTTTTGAGTTTGCCATATCTCAGGAATTGAGTTTTGATTCAACAATGCTAAGTTCTGTCAAGTATTGACCGCCGATATGGACATGAAAGAGTGTTCGACACGCTAAAGTGTCGGTTGAGAGACGATTCTAGCCCAGAGTTCTTCCAATACGAGTGGTACGGGTTGAATTCTAGCCCCATATTTGAACAATCTGGTCAACGCCAGCAAGAATAAGTGAACTAACTATAATACAAGTAGTGTAATTAGTGTAAATTATGTAATTAAAGAATCACAAGTCGTTCTCAAAGTAGATTGGGCTTATGCGAATGAATGGATGCAGGTTCCAAGTGTTTGGATGAAATAGGTAGGACGAAAAAGTAATTGTTGCACAAGTCGAAAGTGATTACGAAGAGTATGGCGGTTGGAAAGAAGGCAAGACTACGAGGGCCAACAGGAGAATTGGCTGAGTGGCAGTTCCTAACTGCTCCCAACAACGCCTTATCTCTCTATTTGGAACTAGAAAGCAGAACCTCACACTTTAAAACTCGGCTCAAGCCGAGAAGACAAGGTTTTGAAAGATATAGTTATAGAATCAAGAATAATCAACCTTTCACGTCTAAAAGAATGAGCAGGCCAAAGTTCCCTCCTCCTGGCTATCGTAAGTAAAGACCCAAATCCTTTAGAACCAGGATCCACTGCCCAGCTTTGAAGTCAGGCCTCCCAAACCTTTCCCCACCACATTTCCTACTTTCCCAACAACACTCGAGGAGGCAGTGGTGAGTTTTGCAACGAAATTAGCATCCGTTTCTCGTATTGTGACTTTCGGCTTGCTCGGCGTAGCGGAATCGTCGTCTCCACCTTCGTAATTCCTAGAGCAGGGACATAAAAATCTAGTTTAGTAACGGCTTGAATTCGTTGTAATCAGAATTCGAATAGTTTGCTGGGTAAAATTCGGTTTAATGACATTGGGACGGCAAAAGGCTCCTTTGCAAGGGCTTCCAGCGAATAAGTTCCTCTTTGACCTCATACTGTGGTCAGGTTACGTTAATGGAATTGAATTTCAAATAGGAAAGTTAGGTTAGGTTCCTAAAAGTATTTTAATCGGACAAACTTATTCGAGGCAACTTTTTCTGAGGGAAGAGATGGACAGATTTTAACCTACCCGTCATCGTCATTTCGGGATCCCATGGTGAGGGCGCATGTGGCTTCTTCCGTTTGCATTCTTGAAGACACGGATAAATAGGTCTTGCTGTTCAGCTTGTCCTCCGTCACGCCTTGCAGCTCAAAGTCCGAATAGAGTTTTTTGGAAATATGAACGAGACACGTACACTGATAAGGGTGGAGAGAATGGTCCAGTCGGTCGGATAACCAACTACATAAACTTTGCATCTGGTCTTTGTACCACAACTGTGTCAAATTAAAACATTTTCATTTGAAAATTAGGAATGATCTTCATAAGCTAAGGCTGTAGGTCCAAACCTCAAAGAAATTAATGATCCACAAATCATCGTTGACTTTGGTTCGTATCTGATCCATGCAGTTCCTGATAAAGTTAACATAGGCTTGACCCAGCTCTCTTCCTGAGCCGGAAACATTCGTGAAACTGAGGAGGGAGCCAATCAGAGAGCCCTCGTCGTATCTCGACAGCTTCGTGAGCGAGCTCTCGAGCACAGACATGAGCTTTGCCAGAAGTGCTTGGGTCATCGAGTAGGAGGCCTTGTCAATTAGGTCGTCAATTTTTGTATGATATTGATGCTGTAGGAAAGTAAATTGTTGGAATTAGATTCAGGCAAGCAGAGGTTGAGGTTGGTGATTCACTTGTCAAATGAAATTGAAAAGGTTCTTACCACGTCAATCCCGTCGACAGCACAGAGCTTAAAAGCCTGATTCTTCGCATCCAAAATTACATTAATCATGGAACACATTTCCGCAGGAATATTGTAGTCGGTGGACACAAAGGTCACTCCTTTCTTAATCCACTGTTGGTAACTTGTATCTGTTCTCTGAATACAAGATTCAATCATATCACAGGCCATCAGTTTCAACCGCTGCTCCAAATGACAACCAAACTCAGCATTTGGCCAATGAAGATCACGAATGAATGCTTGGAGGGCGTCCAGCTTCCAGAAGAGGTCATCTGATGTGAGACAGCCGTTTCTGTGAGAAAGTTTAAACTGTTAAATATTGACAGCCCTAGCCTTGAGCAGCCTGAGCTCAACTTGTCCAAATTACCCTTTGGGCTCCCAGCGCTCTTTCTCAAATCCCTTGTGAATAGACTGAGCAATTGAGGATTCCATGAGGTCCACGTAGCGGACGACGAGCGGAGCAAACGTGTCTTGGAGATGCTGATGAAAGCGGCCATTTTTCAAGTTGTCATCACTGCGCAGGTAGTCATTGAGAATTTGGAAGAGCGGAAAGGCGTCCCAGGTGTCGGGCGGTTGTTCGGCTAGTACTTGGTCCATGTCCACAGCAAAGAGTGACCAGAAAATCTCGGCGTGCTCCACGAGCAAGTCGCTGAACCATGCAAATGCCTGCAACGCACGTATTTAAGCCATGTCTCAAATCCCAGAGTAGAGCCGTACAAAGCCAAGAATGTATTGAGAATATTGTAGTGAGAAAGAACATGATTGAAAGCACTCATTGTACAGAAAATAGTTTTGATAGTGAGCAAGCCAAGTTTCATTTTGGAAGGCGTACTACAAGACAGCCTTGTTCTCTACATACAATCTACATAATAGGAAGCTTGAAGCAGTCAATTATGTAAGCCGAGTGAAGTGAAGAAGAAACTACAAAACGGGAGGTGGTGGTTGTACATTGTATTTATAAATATTTGAGTCAGGACTTTCTCCTGTAATGGAAATAAAAATAAGCCCACAACCATTTCATGCTGAAGGGGGTTAATAGGATGAGCCCTTCCGAACACACGACCAAATAAGAAGCATGTACGCTTCATGTACATTACACGAGTACGTGAGTCTTGGCCTACGGACTCTGTTGTATGCGCTGATATAGAGTAAACTGAGCATAAAAATGAAATGATTTACCGCCAAGCCCTAATGCTATTATTTATATTAAGAATAATAAGATTTGTTATCATGAAACCCGTACGTTTTCCACTAAAAGTCACCCAAGGGGAAGCGAAGGAGCGACAAGAATTGAGCTTAGAGGGAAATGCATTAAATTACATGTGAGATTACAGAATGACTTTCCTAGTACAAGGATAACTCATCCAGCCTTTGGGCATCGACATACTATGATACATTAGCGGAATTGAGTATATACAGCGCTAAATTGTATCCTGGAGCTACTGAGCATCTAAAAGTATAATATACGTATCTACCAGTATTTTTAACTTGAACGGAGAAAATTGCGTCTATATTTGTATCTACAGAGCCATCTACTAACGGTGAAAGAATTACTCAGCTCGGCCTAATTTTGCTCCATCTAAAGCCCACAAATGAAATGCACTTAAGTTAACTCGGTGGTATCTATCTGGTCGTGTTTCGTGTTCAAATTATGTGGTCGTATTTTACTCTCAATCCACTAACAACCGTCACACTGTTGTCCGTTCAGCGTTAGAAATCCATGAGAGCAGGCGGGTACTCTTCGTGTTAAAATTTTTTAGAAAATTTTCATTTGCCCGAAAGTTTGCCGGAGCATACAGCATATACTATCGCAATGGACATAAGCGTTCCGATTATTACTGGCAGGAGAGTAGGGCACATAAGAAATACGGCACATTGGCAATGATTGAGAAATGTGGCAACACTCCGGCAGTAGGCTAGTGGATACAGCCAAGTCACCGTAAAGTTGGGAGAGTATTTCTCGAAGCGATACCAAGATTTCCGCTAGCCTGGAGCCGGTGGTGGCTACCCCATTCTCAGCACATGACCCATGCAGCGTGCTTCTGGCCGAGCTTGAGGTGAATTTGAGCCAAACGAGAGAAGAAGGATAAGAAGAGGATGAATAGAGACTTACTTTGTCCTGCATTCCGGATTAGATCATTGCGAGGGGAGGAGGTCACAGAGGCAAAGGCGGGACACACATACAAACAAAATATAAGACCAGGGTTACAATATTCATTCGGTTCTAGCCCTGCTCAATCATCTCAGTGTCCACGGACGGAAGTGTCGAGAGTGAGTGGAGGGGACAATAGCCAAGGACGGAGCGGTGAAGCCAGAAGCGAGAGCGGGTGGGTAGTTGGATGGAGAGAGGGCGGAAGACGGGATGTCCACTGAGAAAGTGGCTGCAGAGGCGAGAAACAGGCTGGAGAAGATCAACATGGACAACACAGCCATACGCCTCCTGGTTTTCATTCCAGCAGCTCAAGTGGGCGGGAAGATGTCTGACTAATCAATCTTGGGACTTGGGTGAAAGTTCTGCTATTGGGGTTGCAAATATGAAACGCGAATTTTGGACTATCCAGTACGGTATCTACCGGCAGGTGAGCATGGGAGCAACAGTTGTAAAAAAAATTGAAAAGTAGGATGACTGGCAATAAGAGTAGAGGTTAGGATTAGGGCCGACGCGGTACACACCCATGGAGAAAGTGGCAGCTAACTTTCACTTTTTACCTATGTACTTTAGGAAGAAATAACAGGTACTAAAACTGTTGTAGTTCTTGAGATAAGCAACTTTTGTTTCTACATATTTTCTGCCAACTGGAGGTCAGAGGTTAAATGCAAGGTACACAGGGTGTTTACCAGAGGGCCGGTGAAAACAATTCCCTGGTAAATCCAAAATCGGGCTAATTTGAGTCAGTTTAGGTTTTCCAAAAAGAAGAGACGATGAACTTAATTAAATTTCAAACCTACTCGGGTTTAGCCAAGTGTCACGGTTCTTGGTGTCCCGGTTTTTACACAATGAGCGCTTACATTAAGCTCGGACACTTTCTCCATGTGTTCTTTTGGTTACCCCGTAGATCAGGATTATGCTTATTTGACCGAGATAGGAGGACAGGTGAATGGATTGTGAAGGATGCTTGAGCCTGAGCTGGTGCTCCAGCCTATTTCTCGCCAGTAGTGTCGTGGTGGGTGAGTGAGTGAGTGAGGAGTGAAAGTAAGTGTATGACGGAACGGTACTCACCCCTTTACGGAACTGTTACGAGATTACGACCAAATGATTGTTTGTCGTGGTTGTTTGGTAGAGAAGGGATGGATGGCAGAGGAGAACCAAAAGATTTGGCCAGCACGAAGGGCACCACCGAGAGAGAACAGTCAAAGCACCAGAGAAAGAGAGTATTACACACGTCAGACTCAGACTGAGTGGGGCATTCAGAGTTGTGAATCCGAGAAACGAGAAAGGAAGATTGGCAGAGAGAAGGGCGTTATGAGAGGGCGGAAAGAAGTGGACATTGACATGGGGCTCACAGAAGACTGGGCCGAGCCAAGGGCCGCCGTCCCAACAAAAAACAAAAAACAATACGGACTCACATCACGTCTAAACACGAGACAGAAAGCCCACCCAGTACATCAAGCACGTTACCTCGGCGTAGTGGTCCTCGTTCTGCTGCAACAGGTCCACGCACAGCTCCGCCAGATGAATCAGCTCCTCCAGCCTCCGACTCGGCACCACCTCCTGGCCCTCCCCGTCCTCTGCAACACAAAACAGACGTTAGGTCTAATTGCCCACTGCCGCACTCGGCTGCTGGGTCAGTTGTTCAGTTATACCCGAGGTCATTGGAGTTGGGACTGGAGCGGTAATGAGTGGGAGAGAAAAAGAGAGCTTAATTACGCGATCAGTAATTGAGAGGGCACTTGGCCAACGGAACAATTTTTCTCACCATCAATTTTGGCCTCATTCGACAGTTGAGTGTAGTTTACCAAAGCTGCATTTTCCAGGCACTTTTTAATAACAGTACGCGTCTCTTCTGGCAGAACCGGCGTCACAATGTCCTTCATCAAAACCTGTCAACCGTAAAAGAGCTTCAGTGAGAAGCGAGGTCCAGCATTCCAACCCACGCACAACAAGTTAGCATAGGTCCTGAGAAAAAGTCCCCTAGGCCTAATTTCACTGCAAAAAGTTCCCCAGCAAAAGTTCCTTCAAATAAGTTCGTATTTAAATGCTCGATTATTTTCTTATACATTAGCCTAATCCAACTGGGCTTAATCCGACCCGAATTCACAGTTTGCGCTCGTAGGACAACAGGGGTCGTTTTGGGGGTGAACTTTTGGTAGGGAACTTTTGGTCGTGACTTTGGCTGATGCGGAAAGCCTTGGAGATTGGCTGAGTAGTGCTGGTTTACCCGTTCGAGGAGAGAGAGTGTGGCCTTGAGTGCTCCTTCAGGACGTCCAAAGGGAAAACAATAGCGGAAGTTGGTTATTTGATTTTCCAAGAGAATCCGGAGCCGCTCCTTGACTTCTTGGAATTTCTCCTTCTCCTCGTACGTGACTGTTCCAACTCCGTCAGGTCTATACATTTATCATTACGTCTTTTAGTATTCTGGTCCGCTGGGGTTTGGGAAAAGAACAAAATGTGCCCAATTGCTTCTCATGCTCATAGGAAACGTGGAGAGAGACGAGAGAACAGTAGAAGTGGAACAATGGTGTGGCTCAGCGGCAGAGACGAGTAGAAGTTGTGACATGCTCGAGCCTAGTGCTCTTCGTTCGGTTCAGATTGACAGATTAGAGAGAAAGATTGAAGACATCGAGTCGTGGTCGAGAGAGAGAGAGAGCGTGTGTGGTTAGAGCAGAAGGGAACCAAACAAGCATTGGGCATATTTCGTTGAAAATTGAAAATACATACAACCAAGACGTGGCAAGCCATTTTAATGCAGAGAACTACTAGAACTAACATTCAGTCATTAGACAGGAGCTTTGAAGAAAGATGAGGAGGAAGAAAAGGAATTCATACATGTCTAACCTGTTGCCGTGAACATGGGAAGCACAAAATGCAAATGAGTAATGAATCAGGGTTGGGTCGATCATTAGACCCCGCTCCGTCCGGTCCAGAAGGTCGCTCAAGTAGACCAGGTGGCGGTAGCAGCCCCGAACCCCGTACCTCGCGCAGTACTCGTCCAGCACGAACACTTGGCCTGGGCTGAACCAACCCTGGAACAAAAACACAAACTTAGACATGCTTTCACTCTCTTCCTCGGCCCTGCGGTTCTCTTCAAAAATGTTCCCTTCCAATGTATTTTACCCTGTCACCTCTACCTCTACACTGCGCTCAGTTAGGTCAGGCTTGGTGTTATTCAATTGAATTTCTAATAGGAAAGTTGGGTTTCTCTAACGTGGTTTAATTAGACAAACATATTCTAGGGAACTTTTTGGTAGAACCGCCATGCCCAGGTAATGGAGCAGGCTGAAGCCAGTGAACCAACCAGAGAGCAGTAGGGATCATTGAGACGAAAGTCTAGCGTAAGGGTTTGGAGATGACGGAACATGGAGTGATGGTCAAACTTGCACGGGTCTGCGGAAATGTACTCTTCCATCCCGTGCTTCCGAGCTCGGTCAGCATCTGGAATTTAGAATGGAATTTAGGACATGCACTCTCCCGATGTGTAATTTAGGAATAATGGATGAACCTCCTTGGATTTTGGAAATGGTGGAATTTTTGGCGGCAGGAGTCAATGGAGGAGTTGGCTTATGAGCTTGTCCTGTGGCTCGGTACATGGCCATCACCCACAAGTGACTCTCGTTCTCATCATCACAGGCATATAGTACACTATCACCCTCCTTGACAGCATTGAAGAAGAACCGTCCGCCTTCCAGATCTAAGACCACAGCGGAGCATTAGACAGATGCGCTATTCAAGGAATTCAGGGAGAGGGACAAGGGTGGAAATAAATACATACCCATTCCAACCATGAGATTGGCTTGAAATACAAAATACGTTTTTGAGTTTCATGTACAGAATGCTAAGTTAGAAGGAAAAGCCGGATTTGGTACGTACCACTAGCCTGCTCAATGTAGTCAACCGTATACCCGTCTAATTGCATCATTTCAGTTGGTTCGGATTTCTTCTCCTTATAAGAGCACATGGCAAAAGTGTATTGCGAAACTTGGACTAAAATAAAGTAGCGCTTCTTCCATTTCTTCCAAACCCCCTTCCCCAGTGCGTACAAGTATCTAAATGAGACAAAATTGGAATTAAGCCAGGAACTCCCGAAGAGGCTCAACCAGCATAAGAAGCCTACCCGCAATGCTTCATATTGAGTGGTTTGTCCATCCTACAGGCAATTTTGATTTTCAAGTCCTGATCCGCCGCATTCTTTGGAACATTCATTTTGTGCCACTCAGGTGCCTGGAATGTCGAGGAAGAAATATTAGGTTTGAATTAGGGAAGTATGCGGTGGCTGTATTGATTTAGAGCCGAATGTACCTTATTGGAGAGCGGCGTAGGCCGAAGTACAACTTTTCCCAGCTCCTTGTCTTCCAGGGCGAGCATTCCGGGGTTCTCGGTGTACAGTTTCACTTTGACTGTAGGCAGGGAGTAGTAGGTTGAGAAATCTCCTTGCGTATCCCACCTACGAGGATTAATATATGTATTTGTCTTAGCGACAGGAATACCTACATGCCTCCGAGCAAAATACATTATTCTTCCAAATAAGTTCTCAACGGATTCTCTGTGTGGGACTTTCAATCAACCCACGCCTCAACTCCTTTTGTATTTATGCATTTAGGACTTTATGAGAAGCTCTGACTCACATGGGCTTTGATGCCTCGGCCTGATCCGTCTGGAGCTTTTCTCCGCCTTCCACTTCCATTGTGCAGTAAACAATTCGATTGGGTGCGAGGGACTTGAGACCTTTGACCTCCATCACGATAACCTGGAAGAAATGATTTGGGTTGAGAAATACTCGGGGGACTGAGGCTGGGAAATGCAGAGGAGAAAGTGGGCCAACACTGTATTTACCTCGAGCTGGAATGTCAGCACTACGTCCATCTTGCTCAACTGCGTGTCACTGTCCGCTGAGTCGCCTTCATTCTTGGCCAGTGAGGCTTGAGACCTGGACCATCAGAAGAAACCAAACCAAATCCCTTGAAAAATATAATGTCGACCAGAAATAGGGCTAACTTTGGGAAAAAGGCAGGCGAGCAAACTTTTCTCCTGTCCATCAGTGCGGAAGAAAGCGAAGTGAATGGGGTGGGTACGATGTCGGACGTCAATTGAGCACAGTCAACTGAGCACCGTCAGTTGTGCATCGTTATTGAATGTTACAGCTGTTTTATTTGGGTAATATGTCAAGTTAGGTCAGGTTAGTTCATTTCATTCAAAGTTATATGTCAAGTTAGGTTAGATTAGTGCATTTAATTTAATTTTATATGTCAAGTTAGGTTAGGTTAGTTCATTTAAGGTTATATGTCAAGTTAGGTTAGGTTAGATCAATTCATTTAAGGTTATATGTCAAGTTAGGTTAGATTAGATCATTACATTTAAGGTTATGTCAAGTTAGGTTAGGTTAGATCAATTAATTTAAGGTTATATGGCAAGTTAGATTAGGTTAGATCATTTCATTTAAGGTTATATGTCAAGTTAGTTTAGGTTAGATCATTTCATTTAAGGTTATATTTCAGGTTATATGTCAAGTTAGGTTAGATTAGATTATTTCATTTAGGCTAATTTAGCTTAAGTTCGATTAGATGAATTGGGTGGTTAATTTGGGATTAGGTTATGTTCGTTATGTTAGGTTATGTTCATTAAGATGGGTAAAATCCTTGTCCCTTAGATAAGGTTAGCGTCCGTTAGTGTTAAGTTCTGTTCGTTTGACTTGGTTGTTTCAATTAGGAAACATGAGTTTTGACAACGCTCAATTGACATAAGCCTGTTGGGAACACGAATTGGATGATTACCTTAAAACTGAGCTTCTCCTGATTGATCAGTAGCGAGAAGAGGTAGCGTGAGAAAAAGAGAGAAAGGGTGAATTAGTGGAAAGTGGAGAAAGTGAAGCCCTTGACTGCCTCTAACGGCAGTCGCTATGACCTTCCATACCTATGATTATACTTTTTTAAGTTCTTAAGGCCGTATTTAGAATCAGTTGAGCCTTTGGAGACCGGAAGTGACTCTAGGTTTGCCATTAGAACGTTAATTGCCGAACGACATTCTTCGATGTATAGTGACTCCATTTCCTTGAGGACGAAGCGTGGCATGAGCTTCCGATTCCGCTCCATGTCAGACACCTTCTGTCTACGTCCGTCCAGCTCTCTCCGAATGGCGGCTGCTTGCTCGTCCGCTGAGTCCAACTGCGTACAGGAAGTAAGGAAGTTAATTATGCAAAAAAAATACAAATTATAAAATTATGCTCATCCAGAAATAGCTGCACAGATGTCAAGATTACTCGAAAATCGTAATCGATTACAGGTCCGAATACGATTACTGGAAACTAATCGTAATCTGTAATCTGTGATTTGTATGTTAGATACTGTGATTTTTTTTTAAATTTGCACGTTCTATCTGTAATCCAGTAGTAATCTTTAATTCCGATTATGCAAATTAGAGATTACACACGAGAGGTTCTGTAGTCAGTTGCAATAATCTGATATTGACAAATCTGATACATTACGATTACAGACTAAGTAATGGGTAATCTGTAATAAGGCCGCCGATTACAATTAATATGTAATAAGGCCGCCGATTACAATTAATATGTAATAATCCCGCCGATTACATTAGTCTGTCTTCGTGACATCCCTGCAAATGTACGCCTAGAACAAAAGAAGATTTTGCGGTGGAGACTCTCCAAAGTTTTCCGACATAAGTGCTGAGCTTTTGGCGGAACTTCTTGAAGTCCCACTGCGAAAGCCTGAGAGGCCATTCAAAGTTTAGGAGGAAGGAGTGGCGCGGATTGATTTTAAACCGCAGACTTTCCATTATAATCAGGAGAGAATTGGGGAAACTTTTTGGCTTGGAGTAGTTCTCACCTGAAGAGCATTGAATAGAAGTTGGTGCTCAAACTTTTTCACACCCAGAATCTGTTGGAACATATCATATAATTGCTCCTTGGACAAAATTAGTTCCGAATGAAGTGACTGCTGAAGCCGAGGTCGTTTGGTGTCGTCATCCCCTTTGAAAATGCAATCAAACTTTGCCATCCACGAAGCCAGAACTGTTTCTTTGCTCAAACCGTCTATTTCTGGCAGAGACCTGTGGAGCGAGAAATTAAGAACCTGATTAGATTCTGTCTAATCTAGCCATGTCCACTGACAACCACCACGCTAAGCGACATTAACAAGACGGCAGACAGAATAAAGGCCGCGTCCCTTCCTTCGTTTCTTCCCGTAGCTTGGCTGCTCAAATGAATGTGACTCGTCGTATTTCCCAATTCCCAATAAATAATGTACATCAACGAATTTTGTGCAGCCACAAATCACCATAATTCACACATCTTGATTACTGTTGACTATTAGCGAATATTGACTTTGGAAATTGTATGCTGGAAAACTTGAAACTCCCCATTATGGCTCATGACTTATAAATAGAAGTGTATGACGGGTGCTTGTCACGCAGGGAATAATTCGTATGTTCCTTGGTGGACAGTTATGCAATTAATTAGGGGGTATTTATCGATTAGCTGAAATCCAAGCCCTACACCTCAATCTCAACTCCTAAATTAGTGCACGGTTTGCTGGTTTACTTGTTTGAATTCAACTTGAGAAGTTATTTTCGGAAACAAAGGGACGGACATAGAAACTAGGAAATGCTAGTCGCCTAATTCTGAAGATTCGACGAGGCGGAATAACCACCGGCTGGGAAATGTCTCATGACTTGTAGCAGAAACAGAAGGAGAGTCGAAGGTTGTTCCACTAATTAAATAGGCCTCTACAATACAATAGATTGGGTTTTAATCTCCCCAAAGCTGTTCAAGTGAATGATCGCTAATTGAAAATGTACAAGTTGGGAATGGAATGAGACGCTCTGCTGAACTCACCGAACTCGTTTCTCCACATTATTCTTGAAGACTTCTCTGAAATCATGATGTGAGCAGGCTCCGGCTTGAACCATCCGAAGCACCCGTTCCGATTTAAGAAAGACTTCTGTGTAATTATGGACAGCATTCTGGAATGCTTCATCAGCCGCAATTTGGGTGTCACCTTTCAAAAAGCTCTGGAGAAATCAGGCCGAATTAGTTTCCACATCTCGACCTGCTCAATGCTGCCTTAGTCCAATGAAAGGAGGGTGAAATGCCAATTGAGCACCCTTATTGTATGTATGGTATTCTCAGGGTTTATACTGTGTTACATTTGGTGGTTAGGTCAAATGCCAAAATGGAGTAGATGCCATAGTACTCCATTGAGGGTGCTCGATTGGCGTAGAACCCATGCAAAGTACCTGAAATCGTGCTTGGATGGTGTCCAATTGAGACTTTGTGACTTTGGTATGTCTCTTCGTCATGTCGGTGGGCTGCTTGGCATTGAAGGGGTAAGCCACGCATCTTGAAATAAAAACGTATAACTGAAGTCTTGTCTTCCGCTGCTCTTCCTCTCGCTCCTGCTTCTCCTGCACAGACAAGTTAGTTTCAATAGAAGTGGCAGTAATGGTGCGGAATAAGAAGAGGAATCAAGGCCAAATCTGGAGCCCCCACAGAGCGGACTGTGAA
Organism: Ceratophysella sigillata; assembly: GCA_034693865.1. Taxonomy (NCBI): domain Eukaryota; kingdom Metazoa; phylum Arthropoda; class Collembola; order Poduromorpha; family Hypogastruridae; genus Ceratophysella; species Ceratophysella sigillata. Next base: position 8,895 of record JAQFXY010000501.1, on the reverse strand, counting down.
AGAGAAAGTTCACTTTCTCCCACACCAATCCAGCCACAATGGAAGGCCATAACGAGAGCAGAACGGAGGAGTGAAGGGCACCTAAGCCCAGAATGACTTTCTCCATTCCCTCCGCCCCTCGCAGCCACTGAATATTGCAGTGACCAATTCCACTTGGATTCGAAATGGCTGGAATGGAATTGGAAGGGACCTTACCTGCGGGTCCACGGAGTCCGTTACGGTTTTCTCCGAGATGAGCGAGGGTGAAGGGGAGGTTGGGCGTGGAAGGTTTGTGCCCCGGACGGGTGTCCCACTGAGACTCGTATTGCCCGTCCCAGGGCCTGACCCCAGGCTGCCCGACGTCCCGCCCACGCTCAGCGTGTCCGTTGACGGCGTGATTCCTGGCGAGAAAGACCGCGTGTGGTGAGAGGGCGGGTGATGCGGGAGTTCGAGGCTTGGGGCCGTTGTGGGCTCATTGTGCAGGTGAGTTCGAGGATGGGCCACGGCCAATGGCTCCCGCTGCTCATCGTCACTCTCCTCCTCGGATGAACTGGGATCAATCATCCTTCCTGCAAGCAAACACAAGTCACGGTCAACATCCTATTCTTTCACCAGTCCTTAAGTCTGACCGACTCGTCCAGGTCATAAATTGACAGAGAGAGTATTTCAGTCGAAGTATCCTGGCGTATCACGGGAAAAAGAATTTCAGCAACACAATGGCACAAGTAACTTCTAGAGATTCTATCATGTAGCAAGCTTAGCCTAGCGTCGTAAATAAACTTCAATTTTCCAGAATCAAAGCTGTGAGTTATGGTGGATACCCAGCTCCACGAACAATTTCCCTACTAAAAAATTCTATAGAAAGTTCCGTGTTAAAAATTTCGTCGAAGGAAATTTTCCCATCCAACCCCGTACTTAAACCCAGCCTAAGTCTACTCTAACAAATTCAACAATATCATAATCTCCAACTTTGTCTAACCTAATTGAACGTAATCTGACTACAATTTACAGTTTTTGAGACTAAAGAGCAACGGAACTTTTTGGGGGTAATTTTGTAGAAGGAACAATTTCGCATGAAAACTTTTCACGAGAGAAAGTATCCAATAAGTAGTAAACTGAACCACTACAAAGCAGCCTATAGTGAAAGGCTTAACCTAACCCAACTTAGACGTAAGCTGTAATTAATTTACATGCATTAATCTCCAAGTACTACTTTGTAGACGAAATACTCTGCTCGGCACTAGTTTGTCTGGCGGTATGTTGATGGGATAGTGTGACCTTGTGGGAATGGTGACTACATCATTCGGGCTGGGATTCCACACTCGTCCCAACTGGGCATAAATTAGTTGTTCGTATTAATGAGCATCCAACATGCAAGGACGAGGAAGCCCAAATTATTTGCCCAGTCCACCTTCTCCGTAATGGACGAGTAAAACTGGGAATGGAGCTTATAGAATATCCAGCACCAGGCCAGATCGGGTCCTGATAGGAGCTGAGGCTCATGAGTTAATGATACGACCCAGCCAGTTTGAAGCATGAATAATTAGCGAGAAGGCGTTTTAGACTTCCCTAATTTCCTAAACTGTATCGTTAGAACAATTAGGGAAGAAAGCCCCACGCCCTGACATCAAGTGGACTTCACTTTGGGCTAATTTGAGCTCTGCACTTCACCCATCCCACTCACTCCTGCTCCCAACAACCACTCAACCTCAACTCAATCTCGGCTCAAACCAGCTTACGACTCGAAACAGAGACTCTCTGAGAATCATAAAACGAAGCAAAAGTTTCAAATGAGATTCAAAAGTGCATTTCGAAGTTAGAACTCAAAGTATTGCTCTTAAATGGAGTTTCACAACTCTCCCTTCGTCCTCAACACTTGTTTGCACTCAATAATGCAGCTATTGGTTCCAAAGTTTTACTCTTCGATACAGAAAGGGGGAAAGAAAGTCTGTTACAGTTACATTACGTGCATGCATGTATTCTCAAACTGATCCTGTTCAATTGGATGGAAGATAATGGAGGCGTTAAGTGTTTCTATATATGTATCAACTTGAAACTTATTGACTCAAAACTTGTCCTTGTCTATTCTGTATTCTTTCCAGCAGTCACCAGCTCTCTTTGTATTATTGGAATTGCTCCATATCTGCGCCAGCCAAGCGGAAACAAAGGGCGGTTTAGTGTATAGGGAAACCAGGCGGATGGCTATTGTAAATCGACAATACTACTGTACGGTTACAATACAGTTAGGAACTTTACAACTTCATTAAAAAGATTTCATTTTACAACTTGCTTCTTTGGGTTATGATTATTTTACAGGCCAGATGTCGAAGAGGATCCATCAGCAATATTTACAAGTTTGACAGAGTTTTTACACCTTTATGGTACCTACTCGACCGTAGCAAACAGTTTCAACGCGCGTATTTGCGTAGCCAATTAATCCAAGTGGTCAAGGATGCTAAAGGTTGGTTCTATCGTGTTTCAAGAAGCAGACGAGGTAATTCTGTTTAATTGATGTTCCTTAGCGACAGAGAGCAACGGCGGGTTTACGTAAGAAAGCTGTAACTCCCTGTGGAGAGAGCTTGTCTCTGTAAACATCCTCAATGTAGCCCCCGTGTGTTAATGCATCTTTCGAGAACCAACCTGATCATAATGAGTCATATGCATGTCGCCGGGTATCATTAATTTGACTAGGGTTAGGTTAGGTTTCCGAAATCGGATGACATGTGGTGAACATATCACGAATACATGGAGCGGGATTTACACGGGGGAGTTACATGATTTAGCCTGTCGGCTATTCTGGTCTCTCACGGAGATGTCTTAGATTATATTTTTTCTCGGATCGATGAGCAGAAGGCTAGAAATATAGTGATTTTAAAGAATTTTCTATTGTGTGTAATTTAAATTCATAATGCGAAGTGGAGGATTCGCCTATTATTATGGCCCTGGCAGTAAACCGGCCCTGAGCCGAAGTATACCTAGTCCGCCCATCCATTTCCCGAGGAGAGCGAGAGTTCTAGAAAGGACGTCCTTGCAGTTATGTAAATGCGTGTTTGTAAAATCAATCTAGATTTTAATAATAGGAGAGAGAATGGGGTTAAACCGCAGCGAATAATCCGAGTGTCATTCTGGGTTTGAAAGGCCTATTGAGATATTTAGAGGCTCTGGGGATGGAGAAAGTGCAGAATAATAATGTTCTCATCTCCTGAATTCCTTGAATGGAAAGTAGGCTCCATCCCGCTCCTCTGCCCACTTATTTGCTCTAAAATTATATTAGAGGCCTTGTGAAAGGCTGAAAGTGAGGATGAGAGGAATGAGATGCAGAAATTATTAGATTAGGGCTTTTACAGAGACGGAGTGGGATCGGGGGATCCGAATTCCGGGCATTCTCTCTCCCGTGCCGCTCTTGTTCCATTTTTATGAATTAAGCACAATTGTACTGAAGGCCGTCTGAGTGCTGAGTGGAAATGTGGAATGGAGATGTCTGATAAAGACATTCCAGCCCTTCTGCCCCGCTAACCAACTCACTCACTCCAGCCCAGCCCAATAGCCCGTCCGTCAGGCTTCAGTAGAGCGGAGTTCAAAGAAAATTCATTGTGGGCTCAGAAGGCGGCCGTGGTCCGAAGGCCTCCAGTCCTTCCACATTCCATCTACGCCAAATCTCAAGACTTTCAAGACCCCTTTCACTTGAAATTCATGAGCCATCACTCAATTTTAAAGCTAAGCCGAGTCGGGACTGGGCCGAGCTTTCCCTCTCTCTCTCTCTCCAGTCGGCCCGTGTAGAAATGCCCCGAAAATGTAATTATAGGAACACATATTAGATTCTCGTCCCAAAGTGGACTGTACACGTTACACGTGTAAGGATCGACCTCTTTTCTAAACGCCATCATCATTTCCTCAACGAGAAGGAGCTGAAGGCTGAAACAGGAAGCGTCAGGTCTGACATATGAAAATGCAATACATTAATATGCAAGCATGCAATGAGAGCGAGAAAGGAGCTGGGGGAAAACCCATATGCATGCTTCCTAAATATTATAATACACTTCCATATTATACCCCAGCCCAAATAATGTATTTATAATACCTGGAATCTGTAATAGGCATTAGGACTTCTCCAGACACGGAGCCCAATCCTCCGGCTCCCTCACTCACATTGCTATCACTTTCCTTTATGACGCAAGGAGCCCAACTGATCTAATCTCCCAGCCTGTTCCTCGGCCACACAACGCCTTTCCCATGTAGGAAATTGATTTTCAGATTAAGGATGGAATCCCATAAGCCCTTCACTAACAATCCCAGACCCTAACCTCAACTGATTACAAATTACGCCAACTCGTCTGGCCCACTTACCTTTTTAATTCCTGACTTAATGCTCCGGCCTTTCCTCTGTTCCCTGCAAACTTAATAAGCCCAGCTATAGTTAGGCCAAAACAAATAAAAGTATCTACGTACGAGCTACTTGAGTATTGAGCAGACACGAGTATGCACACCCCTCGATGGCTCATAAGAAAAAACCTAGACTTTCTCCCGTGTTTGGAGAGACGTATGCCCTCATATCATATGTACATATGCACATACATAAACCTAAATGAAGTAGTATCCTGATGATATTGATTATAAATATACATAGATTCTCCGCCTTACACGTTCGGCTGAGTGGACTCCTTCCACTTGCCACTACTCTGTTCTACATCCATAATAATGATGGGATAAGTATAGTGGTCACTCGAAGTGGACATCAATATTTTACTACCACAGATCAGCTCAATATTTCAGAAGAAAGTCCTGAGTCTAACGTTACTTCCTACTTTCACCAACCACCGGTGGGATTAATAAGCAATCACTACTACTGGGGATTTTACGGTTTCTACAGGAATAATATCCCGAATTCAACGCATCTGTATATAGATGAATTTAGATGTACTAGCAACCCATGAATCAGTGCAAAGCACGGAACCCAAAGTTCGTTCATTTAAGCAAGGAATCTGACTTTGCTATGCTGATAGGGAAACTTCACATTCTTGCCATAAGATCACGCCACGGAGCTGCCTTGCTTTTACGAACGAACTCTAGGATAGGATACTGGGTCAATTGACAGAATTTCATGTACACATACACTGTTTAATCCTGAAGTTTGGATTGTTTACCAAACCTGAATAGAGTGACGGAGTTAATATTAAATTGTTTATATTCTGGGATGTGCCTTAACTGGGCGAAGGAAGGAAACTCCTGACCCAGGATGGAGGAAAGCTAAAGAGCTGTGTACAAGCAATGAGCGTGAATAGAAAGTGAAAGCTTACGCTTGGGCTTATTGGAAGTGTCCGGTGGTCCTGAGAAGGGGCCGAGGGTCGGAGGTGAAGAGGTGAGCGGAGTGGGAGTGACTCAGGACGTGAGCTGAGTGATCCATTGTCGAGGAGAGAGGACGAGGCGAGTGGCTGTATTGCATTTGGAGTTCATCACAGGGTCGGAGTGTGAGACGAGGGAAGTGTGGCTGGAGGGAAGGCGGACCTGGTGAACTGGCCTACTCGTCAGCACAGGCTAAGACTAAACAAGAACTCGGTTTGGACCTTTTGTATTTGTGTCGGTGGAGGCGATTACTGTTGGGGAATGTCCTCCGCTGCTCCTATTGTACGTGCGGGGGAAATGGGTGAAGGTTTCCTTTTCTCCTTGGGCCCGAGACGAGTGAACCGAGTTGTGAGGCCTTCCTTCGGACCAAAATGGAGAAAGTGGGGTTGAGGGGCACTCCTGAATGGAAGAGTTAAGGATGGAACAACGCATGCCAGGCGCCGTACTGAGGCACAACTAGGCCAGAACCAGCCAGAACACAGGAGCAGAGCTAGCTGGAGAGTGGGAGACAGCGAGTTGCCATAAATTAAGCACACAAGAGCCCAGTGCTCAGTCTCGGAGAAAAGTGAATTGATGTCTCGTTGCACAAACTTTCCTTCTTCGGAGGAGCCCACATGGGCCGCTTGCCCTCGCCACTCAACACTCAGGCGGGTCCTATGTACACGGCTCTTCTCTCGACTCCTGCCACTACGCCTCGCACTGCTCAGCCAAAACTGAGCACTCACTTCACGACACGATTCCTCCAACCTCCTTTCTCAGAGATTCCACGGCTCGACTCAGGCAGTGGGCCCACAGACAGGAACCTGTCTCCGGCCGCTCCAAGCCAGAACACTATTCAACTCAAATGAGTCAGATAGTCAGATGCATGCTGCCATTACCATCAATTTGGTTAATGCTAGGTTCCAGAAATATGCGCAATTGATGAATACGCCACGAACTCATAGGTGCTAACGAACTTTCTCCTTGGGTGTTTGTTTACAATTTTCGCTGACTTTCTTGCCTCAACTCCAACTGCTGATCGCTTGTTCACGTGCCCTTGGTTCATAACCTAGTACATACAAATGCAAATGCTATCTGGCAATTCAATCTTGCCGTGTTAGGGCGCTATGGAGGTTTGGGAGAAAGTAAAAGAAAACTGCATTGTTTGTTCGTTGCACTTTGCGTGCAGTTTTTTCATTATGAGCCCAGACCATTTGAACTTCAAGTTCTCTCTTCATAATAAAATTTTATGTAAACACTCTGGATTTCAGTGCAATCAGACACTGTCGGTTGATTCGCATTGGGGTTCGAGTTAGAGTTACGACATTGGATTTTTGGAGAAAGTTATCAGATAGTACGCACGAAGGTTATTCTGTTATAAAGCAGGAGGATTTCTTGAGAATTTATTAAATTGACTGACTTTTGAGAGAAACTTAGCCTAAACAGCATGAATACAGTGGAACCGTGTGCATGGGGCGTGGGCAGTTTACTTGGAGTTTTCACCTCCAACAACACAGCGGGTCTGACAACTGTTTCCGCTGTAGACGCATCGTTTTTGAATGCATCTGATTCATTTTTTCCTTGACTGTTTCCCAAGTACCCAAAATGGACACCAAATTGCGCAGCTATGTAGCTAATACCCATAAGCAAAACCTTATCGTAGCATTTTTCAAGCTAAATGAAATATTAAACTCTTGTGTCGCTCAACGCTAGGGACGGGGAGGCTGATCCCATAAGACCCTTTTGGTTCTAAATAATGGTAAAAGGAACGAAAGCTCTTCTTGGACGTAGTTTATATATAAACGTATATACATTCCTTATAATCCACCACCTACTCATCAAACCGCAACTGACTGGCGCTCCACCAACTCGGCTTCTCCTCTCCGCACTTTATTAGTGTCATTGTCAGGAGTAACTTTGGGAGAGCTGGAGCTGCTGGAAACTTCCCTCAGGATTATCATTATCACAATTTATATGAATACTTTTATGACGAGCCTCACCTCAATCATCCGCCTCTCTTCCCCTCACTCCCTGTCACACTTCCTTATTAATTATGCACCTTGTATGCCCCATCCTTCCTATCTTCACTCTCCAGCGCCACCACACACACTTGCCCTCCTCCAATCCGCCCCTTCTTAACCTAAACCTATTAAGCACTACAGCCACCCAATCCGGCCCGTTATGTCCACCTATACAGCCTATTTGCATACAAAAGTCTGTTCCGAATCTGGAAATCCAATATCCCAGTTATGGAGTTGGATCTGGAAATGAGTTTTAGATTCAAATAGGTACACTATAGCTTCCACATACCATTAACCTACAAAAGCCAGAGTCCATAAGTTTCACATTGTTTTGAATGCTCAATCGTGTATATTATACAATCAAAACCTACAATCTGTCATCATTTCTCTCAACCGTTGAGCGCCTCTAAAACCGCATATTTAATGGGAATTCTTACGAGTTTCGGTTACGAGCTACGATTACTATTCTCAAATCAGGACGACCGACTACTGATGGGCTGATAGGAGAAAGTGAGAAAGTCACTACACAAACATAATGAGTCTACGTCAATTGCGCTCCGTCAATTGATCCCATATGTTATACCATACCGGTTCAGTATAACCGGTGAATAGAACGCTCTCACAATATACGTTTTCCGAAAATCTAACAGAAGTTGACATTGTCGAAATATGCTACACGCTACAGCATATATAAGGAGGTAATTCACGAGGATCAATTGACTGGGCACAGCTGACAGGAAGCATTTGACGCTCGGGACCAACTGACGGGGTAGAATTGACGTCGGAAGAACATAACTACGAACTGCATATATGGATAATAACATTGAAGCTGAGGCCGTAAATCCAAAGCCGTTTTAAGTTAAATTTTATGTTTGCTGTAACCGCTGCTCCTCTGTTGGAATGGGAACGGTTGAGAAAATCCATTTTAGGTGACTTTGAGGACATTTGATAAATACAAGCTTCTCAAAATTAGTTATGGTTTTAAGGAAATCAGAAGAGAAGTCAGATGTAATGACAAAGGGAGGGAGAACAACAAAAGCAATTTGAACTTTACGACTCAAGTACTCACCAGAGAAATTAAAGTTATGCAGAGCTTGGCTCCTCTGTTCAGACATTTACTTATACAGAGTGCTCTCTTGGTGCGGTTGTTGATGCGGTAGCACAACTATCCGCATTCCACGTAACAAATGCATGAAAAAATATTGGCACCAGGTGCTGGGAATGTAAAAGTTCAAATGACAACGGCTCCAATCCTTCCTTTTGCGTGCTTTCAGATCATGCATCATAAACATAACCTCGTGAAAATTGCCGAAACACACACTCGCTAATGCTCCTTTTACAGAGAGTCGAAATCGTAAACTGCTCCCACTTCCCAACCTCGTATCATGAATAGGAATCCGTTATTTTTATTTAGCGATTCAAAACTTTTCTTCAATAGTAAAGTAATTCCTATCCGAATTTCAACTTTCAACCAGCCCAAAATCAGTGCAAATGCAAAACGGTTGTAACCGATAAGAAACAGGCAAAGCAGCGCTCTAGAACACAATAAACACAATGAAGCAAATATGGTTGA
>JAQFXY010000500.1:0-25262 GCA_034693865.1 Ceratophysella sigillata | reverse complement strand
CTCTGGTTCAACACTCGTGGGAGGGATAGTCACCATAGCATTTAATGTAAATGACAAATACAGCCCACGATTCCCTCTGGTTGCGGTCTTAAATATTGCCATGTCCTTCATCAGAATTGAGACTTGGCCAGGTTTAACTATGGATTTTTGGACCATTTTCGGGATCGGGATCCCGAAACTCAATCCCGGGATTCAATCCCGACTAATAAAAGGCGGGATCCCGGGATTTCGGGATCCCGGGATTGCAATCACTAAGCCGTACCCAATTGTCGTTACCCAATTGTCACCGAACGCTTTAGAGTATGCTTTATACATATATTTATTATGCAGACGCAACCTTTCTGAAGTTCAAACATGCAACTAATAGCTCCTGGAAGTCGTGGTGTTGAATTATGTGTATGACTTGCAGACCTTTAAGTCAAAAGCATGAGCCCAGAAATCAATAGTATTGTTTTAGTCTAATACACTTCGGGACAAATGTAGTCAAGGCTTAATTATTTCTGGCGTGCAATATCAATATCATACACTCAAATTTGAAGGTTGATGACGGAGAACACGAGAGCTCCCAAGGGATAATGACATGAAGCCCTTCCAGTGTAAATGTCTATTCCCTAGTTCCTAGTAGTCAGAAATTGGATTTCCGGTGGATCAGAATGACTATTTGCATGTATTATCTATACTTTGTTAGCAATATTTACTCAACACTCCCGTTTCGCGTTAGGGATGAGCAGATCCGTAATATCCATATTGTATACTTACTCCATAATCTTAGTCGATTAGGATTTAGCACGACACTGTCTGTCTACTTCCAATATCCATAATTCCAAGTATATTTTGCGCATTCCTCTTTTGGCTTTTAAATCTATCTTCCCGACCAGGACATTCTGCGTCTTAACAGGATTCCCGTGACTATGCTTTTCTGTATTCTGTATTCACCTTCCATATTTATTTCTGTATTTAAATAATTACCGCTAATACATAATGATTTTTTTTTTGTAATTATCTATCTGAGACTTTTTATTGAAACAATTGTTTGGTTATAACTCATTTCAAAGTACGTACACAGTAGCGTTAGGAACAACTATGGTAGGATACGTGGATCTCCAGCGAGGCATGCGAGAGCCTCATTTCCTGCTGATTGTATGACTTGGGCAGTGACAAATTCCCAATACATGTGAGATATGTCAGTCCAATAATACATGTGGGAAATACCAGAGTGAGCTGAGCGGTTCATAATACATACAATATCAATATCCACGCCACACTTGCAGAGGGTAAACTGTTCGGACCCGAACCTGGGAAAAGCCTTGATTGTCGATTGCCTCGCTTTAGTTTTCAAGTTCAGAGGGAAGAGTATTATCCCTGAAATATGCATGTCATCTCGAAACTTATGCATTATTTTATATTCTATTCTAGCCTACTTCTCATGTCTCCAAAGTCCTTCTAAACTCATTTCTCTGCAATTCTCCCTTTGCATGTGTGGGCTAGAGCTTTGTGAAGTGAGCCCAGTAACACAGTAAGTGTAATGGTAGCTGCTTGCTGTACTGGACTCCGTATTTACCGGCACGAGGAAGGTGAAAGCAGAGAACACGAAACCCCAAACCCAAATGACAATTTCAAGTTCATATCCATTCAGAGCTGATAATTAAGGAACTTTTCCGTGTTTACGTAGGCAGTCATATTCACTTCATATGCCACCAATCAGTCACACAGGAACGAAAAGTAGGAACCTTGCCAAACTATAGGTGCAAATTACCTTTGGCTACTAAAGTATGAAATGTATGTGAACATAAATCATTTTTCATGTACAGAACAGATACTGGCAGTACGACGGAATAACATATTTCATGTCTCATGCCACGTAATCAGATCACTAAAACAACAAGCTTTCTGGCCACAGCCGAACTTTTGGCTCCTGCTCTAATGATTTTCCAACTAATTGTCACTCGACAAGGTTTATGAATTATTCACTTGTGAGAAATTAATTAGACCGGTTAGAAAGCTACTAGATAGAAATGAGAATTAATTTACATGTTGAGCTGAAATCGTTATTTCATTAATAAGCATATTACACTCTATTTTCAAGGCGCTTGCATTGTAACCTTTCAAATCAAGAAATAGAAAATCGAGTGTCATTCTATCAATCAACGTTCTCTTAAAAACAGAATACAATAAAATATGAATATACAAAAGACAATTGCTGATAGTAAATAGCCCTATTCAAATTAAATATTATTTTATTATGGCATTTAAGCAACTCAAGAAAATGGCATTTAGCTTTAAAAAGTTTTTAAAAGCAAAAATCAGCCTATGCAATAACATAACCTGAAATTATATTGCAGAACGTGTGTTCTTAATTTTCAGTAAATAATATAGGAAATTCTTTTTACGTCTAGTAGTGTAATTGGTACAAGTTGGTGCTACATTTTAACACAGTTCAATACGGTTGAATAAAGGCAGATATATAGCGTAGTTATACCCGCTACTACACTATGCTTCTCTACTCTAGTAATACGGCAGTACTACCTTCATTGTTTACTTTTCAATCATAAATCACAAAAGAACTCATGAAAACTTTCACCGTCAACTTGAACTTTTCAATAATGGTACTGATCTACTCTAATGCACAAAAGAAAACGCGTGACACGGCTAGCCTTGGTCATGAGCCATATTGCTACACAGTCATCCGGTTCTTTCTTCCCTTCATATAGGTACGTAGGTAATATAGGTAGGTATCTGGATATGAATCCTGAACTCGTTAATATGGTAGGTAATTCGATCACGTAAATTCGCTAAAGTTTCCGTACACGTACAAAACTTAGAAATCCTTCTAAGATTGCACCTAATTAAAAATGTGGAAAAGTTTAAAAAGTACAAACATTTTCCTTACCAGATTTATTTCATGAATTTTAGCCAGCCTGATTGAGTGAGTCAAACTCTTGGGAGGGTTCTGTGTGACAAAGAGTGATTCATCCGTCAGAATTAGGTGACGAAGAAGAAGAGCCCCTTTGGATTCCGCGACGCATTTTTCGTAGTACCTTACATAATTTAAAACATTTGACAATTTCTCAGCGGAGCAAGACACCAAGTAATATGCAAATAAACTTAAGTAGCAAAGGCTTACCGGATGGACCCCGACTCTGACTGAGGAAGATTTTTTCGCAAAAAATTCTCGAGTTTACTACTTCGGTTGGGAAGATGGTTTCCCAAATTATCCATCCTTCTTCTTCCAGTCAATCCAAAGTCATCAAATACTCAGCTTGAAATGACAGCTAATCATAATTAAATGTTGTGTTGAATAGGAGCCTAAAACACTCGTCATCTCTTGGTAAATGAATACTAAAAGTATTTCACAAGTTTAGCAAACCCTGCACACCTGACTAGTGGGCCAAAGGAACGATGACTGAGCGGATATGTATGGAGAGCAGGTTATGAACAATAGGAAAATGAATAAAGCATGCAAATAAGAACCCGTGTAATGTAGATACAGGCAAGCATGCAGGTTGGAACTTTCCCAGCACACGCTCCGTTCCTTCACTTCTGCTCCGTCGTGTTAGAGTTCCAGGAGAAAGCTCACATTCAAGATAAGGAGTACGACTAGTGAGAAGAATTTGCACGCGTGGCTATTACATATGTATTTTTAGAGCGAAACTGAAAGTTGTATTTTTGTGTCTCGACTAAAAGCATTATAATTCACTGGATGCATATCTAATCCACAGTAGTTTCAGCAAAATAAACTACCTATTTCATATGCTGATCACGTTCTGATCACTTTGCTGAGCATTTCTGAATTTTAGGCTTTGAGATTTGTGGATCCACTGCTCACTGAACCGTCTACAACGATTCAAAGGTCCAAGCCGCGTCAGAGTATGTACTCTCTTTATTTGAAAATTATGAAATTATGAATTAATAAATAGAACACTGGTAAGCTATGTATGTATGACCGACTACAAGACTATGATGCTACAAGGCTATGCTAGCGAGTAAACAGCCTGGTTTGGAAAATTGTATTCAATCTAAGTGTTCACCACGACTCGTGTTTATCAAAAGGCCATCATCTTACATTTTAATTTTTCCACTGTTAGGTCGAGTAAATCTGGTGAAGCATAAAGCTACTGTAAAGGCATCCATTTTAGATCTACATACGCTTACCCTTCGCCCCCTGCACTTGAAATTACGCTTCTCTTACCATTGTTATCCATAATGTGCCACTCTTTACGTATAAAATTGTAAAAATACAAAAATAAATAGATCTTTGCAGGCTGTATTCAGCTGCATTTCGCTAAAATGAATATAGGACGTGTTTTAAACTATACCTACTCTGCATTTTGATACTAGTGACCCACAAATCAGTGCCAAGCACTGTTCTGTGTAGCTGAACTGGTTACAACATGTACGGAAATAAATATAAACTTGTATTTTTGAGCCCGTTAATACCGAACTTATTCAGAACCAGGGTGTTTAGACTTTGTTTACGTTAGGCTGCTTTACAGGGTGGTCTCACTAGCCTAATTTCACATTACATCCCAATATCTGTTGAAAGGGACGGTTTGTTGACAATTTACTCCAGGTCAATCGCTTTACCATTAGTCAATTGCATTGTTGTTATGGGAACAGCTCCAAAGTACAGGAATTTTCAACGAATCGTCCCTTTCAACAGTTCCAGAGAAAACAGCTAGTGAGACCACCCTGTATAGCAGCTGAAGTAAACAAAGTCGAAACACCCTGTTCAGAACTACCAATCAGAAGCAGAATAAAAACTTCGGACAAACGTTGTTACGACGACTCTGCGCTATCCCATTCTAAATTGTTGCAAATATTTCAGTCAAATTGTAAAATTTATTTTTGCCGGAAGAAGTCAGGAGAATCACTCACTCAGACTACGAATAAAAATCCTCAGGCAGAACAATAGAGCTCGTTCGACTCTAGGATTGGTATTCTATTCTAAAACACGTTCAGGGACATCAGGGCAAGCTTTCTCCGGGTGAAAGTTTATTGTCCTACAATGAAGCAGGCCCAAACTATTGTATATATAAAACATCCAAGCAATTGCTCTGTGTTGCTCATTACGAATACTTTGACAATTTTAACAAAGAGATCATCAGCCATTTCAATGATGATGCCCCCACACAGATGTAGACTTATTCGGTAGATGACCCTGTCTGCAGAAGTGAAATCTAGTAGAAAGCGAAGAAAGTTTTTATGCAGTCGACACGGAGAAACCTGCGCCCTCAGCCAATATTCAGTGTGTTCAACCATTCTAGCATCCGGGTAAGCGGCTGCAGGAGCAGCTTACCATATTCTATTACCCAAGCCACGTAGCAGACACAGTGAAGCAGATTATGGTTCTCCAATCTCATCGTATCTTCTAACCAAGCAACCCTGCAGTAATTTGTATGTAAAGAAATACGGCAAATTGATTCCAATTTAAGTTCACATGCTGATTTTACGTTGTGCATATTCGAGATCGGCCAAGTCCGTATCCCATTTCCATAGGCCTTGTCTTGCCAAGAAGGAGGCAAAATGTAGATACATAGATAAAACTACATAAGAAACTACGCTATTGGAAACTTTCTCCAGGCTTATTCTCTGGATATTACATACATACACATACAGTACATAGTACTAACTATCAATACCTACGCTGGACGTGTAGGTGGTGAGTGGGAGTTTCATTAATCTTAATTTCTGCTTCATACAATTGTATTGTGTCCAGCTATAAGCAAAGTGGCCAGTCCAGGACAAACAACAGACAACATTGATCGGGAATCCGTGCAAGGTAAGAAATTAAATTGTAATTTTATCTTTTATCCACCTATTCTTACTGTAGGTAATTATTGTTCATTAGATTTACGAATTTGGGTGGATTGGAAGGGCCGCATGCAAAATTTCTAAGTTTGTTAACCCACACATATTATTAAGTTATGACGTGTGACCTGTGCGAAGAAATGACCCTTACAAAAGCTGTTGTACTCATCGAGATAAGCAACTTGTGTTTGAATTACTTTTCTTCAAAGTGTTAGGTTCCGGTCACAGGTCAAGTACAATAAAGGTGAGAACTTTGGCCTGAACAAGAAATCGTCCGTGCACCTCTTGAGGTACAGTCCACCCACGAATTATCTTGGATAATAAAATGTAGGAAAGTAAGTTGGAATGTGCGGGAAATTCCCTCTATTGCTGGCTATTAAATATAAAATACTTCTGACGTTTTTCAGTAATTTCACAACACTTTACAAATAATCTAGTTATTGGCTATTTATGATCTGCCACCTTTAAGCGATATTTAACATGATGTATTAGTTTAATTTGTAAACGATTTTCTAAGTTCAACTTGTAATGTTCCTTCGACTCGATGTACGAAGTCGAATTTCGCTTGTTCGAAGGCGTTTATGCTATTTGCAAATCAGCAATGGAGTTATTTCTTTTTTTGTGTGTTTGCAGGTTCATTTAGTTCCTGCTCTGAACTAAGAACTAGTTACTGTCCTGATCACCGCTGGCCCGAAATAGATCACTGACACTGAGCATCTTGCATCTCAGACTGGGACTGTACAATTGTTGGGAGTGATGATGATACATTGATCCATCGGTCAACTCAACCTCAAGAATTTAACAAATTGACTAATCACTCAATTTAAGATCGAGTGGAAATGGCTCTGGGCAAACCGTTCAAGGTTTTGAACCTTTTAGGACCATCGGAGAAATTCAGTGTTCTACTCCAGCATCGGAACAAGGATGAAGCACTCCTGTTTGAGTCCAATGCTGTCGCTCAGCTGAGTAAGTTCTCTTTAATATTCAAACGTATTTTGGGAGGTAATTGGTTTTGGAATATTCTATTTTCTATTTTAAGGATAGTAGTTAAATAGCGTCACAGTCGCATTTCAAAGTGCTAAATAGTGCTACTGTAATTTATCTAACAGCTGTCACTTCACCTGTTCAAAGTTTTCATCTGATGTAACTGTTTTGCATAATTAAAATTTCATTTACCTGGAGTTGGATCAAAATCTTACATTTGTCTATCGTTTCACAGCAACACCTGAGGTTCAAATGATTAAGAAGAACTACAAACCGATGGTGGAATCCTTCTATGGCTGTTTAGGAGTTCTCCAGTTTTATCCAGGTAAAGATAGCTAAAATTTATACTTAACTAGCTGTTGTTAGGTTCCGGTTACCAGACAAGCAATTAACAACTTAGTCAAGGTTGTGCGTTGTTTAATATCCAATATTTTCCAAATGCTGCAATAAGGCCCGAATTCCAAAGGTATGAAGTGGTAGTTTATTAGTAGTTCGTTGGAATTAGCATGACTTCAATTTAATCCTACTGCGCTTGTCTAATTTTTTATACAACAATGCTGAAGATCTTAATTATTAATTAAACTTTTGACTTAAAATTGTTATTATATTTGTAAAAACCTAACACTATCTACTATTTCATAACAGAGGAAGACCAGCAACTATTTCTGGTCATGGTGGGTGGATGTGTTTCTGTGGGGAAGCTAGGTGATTCTGAAATATTTCGTTTGACTCAAGCAACGTTTATCAATTTACGAAGTCCGCTTCCAGATGAAGACATGGTCAGCGATGTGAGTGCCATTTCATGTAACACTGCTTATACCTGCCAATATGACATTTAGTTTACTCAGGATTATTCATATTCGTCTCATGTTACAGATTAAGAAAGTATTGAATTCGGGAACATTCTATTTCTCTTGGGCTGGAACCAACGAGCCTTTTGACTTGACTCTGTGTGAGCAGAAGAGAACTTTTGCTAAAGAAACAGATAATCGATTCTTCTGGTATGTTATGCGATGCGGCATTTGCCATTACCTAAGCAGTTTGTCTATTCCTGGAGCAGACCATTTAATTTTTTTCGTATTGATTTCAGGAACCGTACTTTGTTTCTGCATTTATTACGATACGGTGTGGATTGCAATGACTGGTTGCTGAGAATCACATGTGGATCTGTGGAAATTAAGACTGTCTATGCTGGTATTAAAAATGTAAAGGCTGCTATTATCTCCCGTTTGAGTTGTGAGCGAGCTGGGACTCGGTAAGCTTTTGACTTTGTCAAAATCAAATACAACGTACTCTGGTCTCGTTTATTATATTATTCACATAGTAACCTTTACTGCATTACAGATTCAATGTCAGAGGAACCAATGACGATGGGCATGTGGCTAATTTTGTGGAAACCGAACAAATTATGTCCACGGAGAACGAAATATCATCTTTTCTCCAGACTCGTGGATCTGTTCCACTATTTTGGGAACAACCCGGTGTGCAGGTGATTAGTCACGGTCATGATTTTCTTCGTGCAACATGCATTGAATTATTGAATAAACCCAACAACTAGACTATTTTGCACCAAATCTCCTGTATTCTGTATAGGTTGGGTCACATAAGGTCAGGCTTTCCCGTGGTTCAGAAGCCTCTTGCTCTGCTCTCGCACGACACTTGCAAATTCTAAAAGATCGTTACGGAAAACAAGTCATCGTCAACCTACTTGGTACTAGTCTTGTGGGATCCAAGGAAGGAGAAGCAATGCTCTCATCTCTCTTTCACGTGAGGATCACTTGTTTATGGATATTATAATTATATGTCAGTCGTGAGCATTGAGTTTCATCATTTTCTGCAGACTCAACACACGACAAACGAAGATCACATGGATATTCCACATATTCTCTTTGACTACCACCAAGAGGTTCGAGGGAGTCGGGGTCTGGACAAATTGGAACACCAAGTCCATCGCTACATGTCAGAGTTTGGATTCTTTTATGTCAAGGAAGGGCACGTCGAACGGTAACAAGTTGAACTTTTTATTTTGTCCAAGCTTATTAAAATTTGTAATCTTCTTCCTTTTATTCCAATGCAGAATTCAAAGTGGAACGGTTCGGACCAACTGTCTTGATTGTTTAGATCGAACCAATTGCGTTCAAACCTTCATTGGATTGAAGGTAACAAAAAATACTTCCTAATTCTAAATTCACACTACGCTTGCAGTACGTAGTTACTGTTTTCTTTTGTTTAGACACTAGAAGGCCAGTTGCGAACAATGGGTCTTTTGGACAAACCCCAGAGTTATACTAGATTTGAGGAAGTATTCAGGCAGATGTGGGTGAACAATGGCAATGAAGTTTCGAAGATTTATGCGGGCACTGGTGCCATTCAGGGTGGTTCTAAGGTACGGGATTCGTTGCTGAAGTTTTAAGATGTGCGATCAGGTTGTTCATTTAGGTATTATGAATTCAGAGTTTTGTACATTATACATTATAGTTGATGGATGGAGCTCGCTCGGCTGCCCGCACAATTCAAAACAATCTACTGGATCAGAGTAAACAGGAAGCTATTGATGTTCTTCTCCTTGGTCATACGTTCAATACTGACTTGACAAGTTATTCCCGCTCGCTGTTACCATCTCATTACCTTCACGGTAAGCAAAATAATAACTCAAAAGGACTGTGTGATTAACTCAAACTACAGTTTTACAATCAATAATTATTATGTTTTCACCGACAGCTCCTCCAATTATTCTCAAAGCAATGGTCAAACGCTGGGAAGACTACACGGTCCCCAAACCATTGACAGTAATCGTGGGCACGTACAATGTGAATGGTGGGAAGCACTTTCGTTCCGTCGTGTACAAGGACCTGTCTCTCTCAGATTGGCTTCTAGATGCAGCAAAGATTGCTCGTTCATCATGTAAGACTGAATTTTATTCTCTTCGAGTTTACTTATCTAAATCTGTATTTATTATCTTTCAGCACTGGTATCTATAACTGAGGACGGAGAATTAGATAAACCTGCTGACATTTATGCCGTTGGATTCGAGGAGATCGTGGATTTGAATGCTGGGAATATTGTAGCTGCAAGGTACTTGGAGATCACTGGTTTGGTTATGCACGAATGTTATATTTCAAGATGCTTGGTTTGCTGAACTAATTGTGAAAATGCGCATAATAGTTCGGAGAATAAGAAGGCATGGGCAGAAGAACTCGGTAAGATTCTCAATCGGGATCGTGGATACGTTCTCCTGACCTCACTTCAATTAGTCGGGGTTTGTCTCTACGTCTTTGTGCGTCCACAACTTCTTCCGCATATAAAGGACGTTGCTACAGATTCTGTGAAAACAGGATTAGGAGGTGCTACTGGTAAGGCAAACCACGCAGCAAGTACATCAGTATATCTTTCTTTAAGTTGTGTAATTCAACATCTTTATTACTGTTGCAGGAAATAAGGGTGCAGTGGCCATTCGTTTTGGAATCTACAGCACTTCTGTTTGTTTCGTGTGCTCCCACTTTGCAGCTGGTCAGTCCCAAGTGAAGGAAAGATGTGAAGATTACGCTGAAATTACTCGAAAGGTTCTATTCCCTATGGTGAGTCATGATTCGGAAATATATGTAAATCTGGCTCGATTCTTAATGCACGATGCACGATGTTTCACAATACAATTGATGCATGTACAGGGCCGTAATCTGGAATCGCATGACTACGTATTTTGGTGTGGAGATTTTAACTTTCGACTGGACATGGACCGCGAGGAAGTCAAGGACAACATTCAGCGTCAAGAATGGGCACTTCTCCTCGAAAAAGATCAGTTATGTGTGGAGAGGCAGAAGGGAAATGTATTTGAAGGCTATGAAGAAGGGGACATTGATTTCGCCCCAACTTACAAATACGACTTATTTTCTGAAGATTATGACACCAGTGAAAAGTGTCGGGTTCCGGCTTGGACGGATCGTGTTTTGTGGAAGCGAAGAATGCCCTTGCGAGAGATGAGTAAGTTCACTTAGTGGTGCTTATGCCTTCACTGTTCATTTTTATGATGAACTGAAGCACTACGGTACATTAATTATCTCTGAATCAGGGCAACCACCAGATTGGAATCCTGGAAGATGCATTCACTATGGCAGAGCGGAGTTGAAGCAGAGTGATCATCGTCCAGTCGTTGCAGTCATTGAAATTGAAGCATTTGCCGTCGATGAGCGGAAGAGAGACCAAGTATTCGGGGAGGTGGTGCGCCAGTTTGGTCCACCTGATGCCACAGTAATACTGAGGGCGGAGGAACCGGCAGTATTTCACGAGGATGATAGTGACGAGATAATTCTTA
The DNA here is from genome assembly GCA_034693865.1 of Ceratophysella sigillata. Taxonomy (NCBI): domain Eukaryota; kingdom Metazoa; phylum Arthropoda; class Collembola; order Poduromorpha; family Hypogastruridae; genus Ceratophysella; species Ceratophysella sigillata. The sequence goes on along the minus strand of JAQFXY010000500.1, from coordinate 14,158 downwards.
GTCAACTTTCGGGATGTGGGGCTGTTATCCTTGTACGACACTTGGGAGATGAATTGTACATCACGTTTAGTGATGGCCTTGCCGCTCTTGCGGCGTGTCAGCTTCAAACAATTCAGGTATGTTCTTGTTGCCAGAGTATTCGGTAAAAGTGAAACACTGAGATAACATTTTTTGTTGGCAGGTTGGGAATTACTCGGTTTATATCAGTCTCAAGACCCGAGACTGGGAAAATCATTTGGAAAAGGAAATGAACCTTTGCATCAATAATAATATTCCGTTACTTCCTTCTACGGATAACAATAACGTTGCAAATAACCACAGCTACAACGAGGGTTCGTTGAATTTAGAAATAACTTACTATTGTGGCTTTTGCTCGGAATCCTAATAACAGGAATGTATTATTGTGTAGATGTCATTGTGCAGAAGGTGAGTGTTGCTAATTATGGAGTGATTCCACCTCGACCTGGTCCACCATCACGACCACCTCCACCTCGGTCTCCAGTTCCTGACAGAAAGTGTCATAGCAAGGTACGTTTACGACATAATTATTGTTGTTTTTCCAATTGCAATTTGTTCAATTAGTACATATCATTAGCGGATGATTTGCTCTGTAATAGAAGAATTTAAGTTCATGGTAGACATGAAATGAGTTATTTCTGACTGCATAAAACTTGCGGTTATGAATTAAGTGTTGTTGAGCTTCTCTCACATATAGATCAATTTAGAATCTCTTGAGATAAAGTATCTCAGTCAGGATTTATCACGTTGCCGAGCTAGTAATAGTAATAATTCGATCCTTTGCTATCAATACAGCCTGATTTAGGAATCAGGAGGCCAGCTGGTCGGCTTAATTTTTTGTAAGTCGGTTGAGATCCCGCGCTGTTCTTTGAGGGAGAGGCACAGTAACAATTATTTGACACGTGTTATTTAACTCTACAGGAAAGTAGTGGTCCCAGCTCCACAACATCTTCCACAAAGCAATCTCCAACTCAACCTTCACCGCCTCCACGACTTTCCCCTGTTCAGCCGACCACGCCGAGTGATGAATCTCCAACTCGGCAACAACCTCCGCCCCTGCCGCCACGTCAAGGCTCCTTCCCGTCAATGACACCCTCACCTCAGGAATCCCCACGTCAAGACTCGGCCCCGTCGGACTTCCCAAGTCCGCCTCAGCAGCAGGAAGTTACGAACAACATGCCAGTTCTTCCGCCGAGACAAGTTAGCGGAGGAGCTTCAGGATCTCATGGACAACCGCCGGCCCCGCCCGGAGCCTCGGCTCCAGCCAACCTGCCACCCGTGCCCGCCAGAACTACTCAACCTCCCCCGATACCTGCCAGGCAGGCTGGAGGCCTCCCCACCATCCCTCCACGCAAATGAAACGCATCCCTAGCCCTAAATTATTAGCCCGTATTATCAGGAACCTTATCTGTGTTACTCTCGTTTCTAGCCTTACACACAGTCTCATAAGTCTGCACCTGCTTTGGAGAAAGCAAGCAGTGACTTAATAAGCTTCACAGCTTCAGCATGTATGTTCTTGTTCCCAACTAGGAATTTCTCATAGTGATTATCAAGCATTCCTACTCGTCTTTAGTTATTTAGTAGTACCGGTGGTGTAGACTAGTGCTTCATCTACGAAGTGATACGCAATTTGTAGCTTTAACTCGCAGCTAGGGCTGTTACTATATTGGAATCATGTGGAAGTCCCAACTGGTTGATGCGAATTCTGTCTGTAGTCCAACTGATTTTCCAGTGAATATTTGCATCACGTATATACTGTTTTCAATTAAACCTGACCACAGAAGTTTGTAGATTGGCAAAACATAGTTCAATACATGCTCTCTGTTGAAATGTAACTATTCTCCCAGTAATCATTGCTAAAAAGCTTTAAAAAGTACAAAACTATAGAGCAGTCAGTTTGTTCCTCAGTTAAATTAAATACTTGCAGAATAACCTGCCGATCCTGATTTTTTTGGATTGTCTTTGTTTTCTGAAAATTCACTGTCACAAGTCACAAAAAGCCGGGATTAATAGTGTTTCGTTTGTTTTCCCTAATAACGCATTCATTGGAGTTTACCATCGAAACCTAGTAGTTCCTCAGAGTATTAGAGCCTATAACCTAATTTCACTCCAGGATGATATTAATTCACTTGCCATAGTATACGTGTTAATATGTACTTGATTCCACATTCTACTTATATTTTGAAAATACTTGTAAAGTTACAACGTAACATCCAGCCAGATTTCCATGGGTATAAAACTTTATTTTATGGTCTCAAAGTGTTCGAGTCCCAACCACTCATGCGTATTGCATTCCGGTAAACCTTAGTAATAAGTAATTAGTTTAGTGTGAAAGTAGAATAACTTAGTTTAGTTTCGTAGTTGGTTCGATGTAAGCGGTTGGCGAATGTACACTGCATACCTAAGTTGTTGTACGCAAGTTTATAAAAAGGAAAATCTCTACAGAAGATACTGAATGTGTCAGCACGATTACGAATTTTGCTAAAATCAAGCTTTACATTCGCCACATCGTAACAGCACCAAAATAGTAGTTGTGTGTCTAAGCATTATTTAGCACTTGCTGGCAAGTTGAGCTCTGCTCATACCGCAGGAGAATATGGAATTGGAAGTTGAAATAGGAAAGAGACCTGTTGTCACTTTTGCACTACTGGTTACTTGAATTTTGGCAATAATTTATGTAATAACTTTTGTTCAATTCAACATCTATCTCGTAATTGAAAGGATTCTATGTATATGATTTCAATTCTGTTGATGCAACTGCATTATCAAACTACAGTTGGCAGTCTTAAACCAAATTAATTAGAGAGCAATAATGATAATTGGAATCGGAATTGAATGCATATCTCAGTCTCGATCCTGAATTTTCATAAAAGGCATATTGTATCTAGTTCAGTGGCAACAGTGCTCCTTCCCTTTAAAATTATAACTGAAAGAATAAAAGCCTCTTACTTTCAACTTCTCATCTAGGTTGAGATTGATGTAGGATTCGATCCAAGTTGTGTATAATGTCTGTCGAATTACAGGTGATTTAACATTCTAAATATAAAGCAGTAGTCAACTATCTCAATGTGAAAGAATATTCGAAATAATAAAATTCATCGTCCCTGCTATTTCGTGATTTGTATTTTGTGTTCTAACTTTGACATGTTTTTCTGCAGCGTTGCGCGCAATAATGCCACCGCATCGGTGGTCGGACCGTTTGGCAAAGGCGGTTATGGTAAACCCAGGAACCTCCCGGAAAACCGAAAACAGATCATTTTGGAAAACATTCTTTTTTAAAGGTTTTTGATTTTTGATTTGATACTGGGTTTGCCAAGTTGACACAAAGGTTCATTGTTATGTTATGTTCATTGTTATAATTTCGTTGGTCTCGTTTTAATCATATTTATACGACTACGATTCGATAATGTGAACTATGGACCGTGTTTTAATTATTATAATTTCACAAGCGTATAGTTTATACTGTCTATGTATACAAATACTATGTTGTATTAATGTACATGTAATAATGCATAATTGAGAAGAAATCCATGCTTTGATTTTCTTGTATTTCTTAGGTGTTTAGTGGGAACAAATTCTAAATGCAATCCCGTATCCCGTCGTACTAACGCTCATGAATTTTGGAGGTTTCGAGATTTGCTTGCACTGCTACAGTCTAATAATTATTTCCATGAAATAATTGCAGTTAATCTTTAACGTTTTTCGGTTCTGTTTGTGAAATCTGAATTACTCTTTGACACCGAGAAGTTCCTTGTAATGAGATGAGACCGCCTTGCTTGCTTATTCGATAATTGGTGCGAAATTCAAGCTAGCATGTGTGTGTCTTGTTCTGTCTTCCTTCGCTGCTTTTGATGCTGCTGGTGAAAAGTGGAACAACAGCCAAAATAAAATGAGGATCTGGTGAGGGCAGAGGCAGAGGGTGACCTGTGACCTGTGACCTGACAGGAACTAATGATTTTGCGCCTTGCGAGGTACGGAACTAGGCTAGTGTTTGGTTTAAGGTCACTAAGTGACTAAGGGAGTGTTATGTTTACGTTGAGAGTGAAGAAGATTCGGCACGATGAGAGTGTCGAGGAGTACATGGTCAGAAAACGGGCCAATCGGTTTTTGGGTATGATTCCATGCCTCAAGACCCCGATCACCGCGGTCAAAGGTAGGTCCAGTTCAGTAACTTTAACTAATAGAAATTACAAACGCATCTTTGTGAATGTCATTAGCACATAAGTATGCGTAAATACCCGTGCCCGCTGCTGGCACGCTCCGCGTGGTCACTAAATCTTAATTAAGATTGAAGTTATATGTTATTCCTTAAATGAAAAATCTATCATGTGTCATGTGCTTGTTCTTGTGTTATGTTATCTCCGTTTAATCCTTCTAGGATCTCTCTATATTTAATCACTAGGGATCTGGACGGAGTGTAGCAAACTGCCAAGTAATTCTCGTTCCACAAAGTGTGGCGATGTGAAAGAACATCCGTTATCTCAGAACAAAGTGTCGCAGGGAGTTAGTATGCTTGGACATTGTGTTACAGGTAAATCTGTCGCTACACCAAGTGCTAAACAATGTTCCACATAATTCAGGAGGCAGGAAAAGAGTAAATGGCATAAGGAAAGGCTTCAGATCAGATCTATAAAAAGGCCAGTGTTAAAGAAGAAGCATCTATGAAATGAATACGTACGATGTATTGTATGTTTGGTGTTACTGTTTTGTGGCTTGGTCGTGAGTTGTGATAGTTTCGTCATCCATACTCTAAATCTAAATACATTGTAGTTGACCACCTCGCTGTGACGTGTTCTGTGGTGGAAGATACATTTTATTCTGGATTATAACAACGTTTTTCAAATCATCAGTTGAAATCAAAACTGTATTTTCACGATAATTAGAAAATAAAAATATGATGTATGAAGCAAATAACTTATAATTGCATACGCCTATACGCAAGCGCTTATTATTAGTGCTGGAGCAGCTCTTTAGAGTTGCCAGGAGTTCAGTTACACAGATATGAATTTTATTTTAGCTATGTATTCGTTGACTTAATACTTACGTATAAAATTTTTAGGTGAGCAGAGTGAGAACAACGCAAGTAATGTATCAGCATCGGAAACGGAAGGTGCAGAATCTACGGTATCGCGGGATGGAGAGTCGGACAAGGCACGAAAACTGTTCCCAGAGCGTGGTGGGGAAAAGTTTCAGTCTTCATGGCTCGATATTATGTTCAAAGGAGAAGGGCGCGAGGGAATTGACAAGATTCGGTGTGAACGGAATGTTTATAGTTGCATTGCTCAGAGTAAGTTTGGTACTCGCTTAGTACATTTCAATTTATTATTCATTAACATATGCCTGTAAAGTTTGTGGACGTACGTGTTACCTTTCTCGGGTGAGCTAACTATGAAAGGCAACACGAATGACGTCTCTTCTATAGCTTTTTTTACTTTCACTTTCATGACGTCAACTATTTTGACTTTATATATGTATTTTTTTATGTTAAATTTTATAGGTCCCTTAGTCAAGTTAATGTTGAAGGCGCTGCGGGCATCAGGATGGTAAGCTAATCATTTGGATGTTAAGTTTGGTTAATTTCAACATTGTTTATATGCTGCTATTGTTAATTGATAATTTGCAAAACGAGGTGGTAGGTTGCTTCAGCTAGAATATGAGATGCATGAATGGAGTTACTATTAAATCAAAAAAGCGCACTAGTACTTTGTATAACTCAGCTTTTGGTATAAATGGTGTGATCCGTGATATTTTTAGTTTTCATTTAACTATACTACCTACGTAACGTTACAATTTATTCAAAATTGTTAAATGAATGAATGCTTGGCGGTAGGGTTCTCGAGGCCGAGCTATTTTGTATAAGCTTCAGCGTTGTACATATATAGACACCTACTGCTGTGTGAAAAATTGAATTGTTAAAAAACTCTTTCTGTTGCGACTCAATCGGTGTGTACCTACTACTCCTTCAAAAGAAAGTAATATATTATAATAGACGCATTTATTGCAATCGTTCCCTCTCTGTGTTTATTTCTAGCCCCGTCGACTTGCGCCGTCATATTTCGTGTGAGGTGTGTGACACGTCGGTTACTGGAGGTTATGACCCTTATCTTAATCAGGTAAACTCTTTACCCTTATACTCCGATCAAATGTAATGTAAATGGCTTGTAAGGATAATACCTATGCAATAAAAGTATAATGAGTGACAGTTATGCACGAACTTCACCCTGTACAAAGAGAAGGCTCAGGTATTCCTTTTTCTTTGAGCTCATTCTGAAAAAGGTCATAGTAACGTGTTGTAGTGAGACATTTACTCTACAAGTTAATTTGATGTTATTTTTCTCTCGGTTAATGAATACCCACTTTTTTTTATCTCTGTTTGCTCTTAGGTGGTAGTATGTCAGAATACCGCTCGCTCCATTGGAATGATTCAAGGAGTACTAACTCATGAGATGATTCACATGTTTGACTTTTGTCGCCATAAACTGGATCTAGGAAATGCGAAGCACTTAGCCTGTACTGAAGTTCGGGCAGCCAATTTAGCACATTGCAGTTTTCTTAGTGCATTCATACAGGGCACAGCATCTGTGTTTGCTGTCAAGCGGTATCACCAGGTATGTTGAGTTTTCTCATTATGCAAAACTACTCCAATCAATTAAATATTTGGGTACTTATGTACATATATAGGCTACTTTTTCAAAACGGAAGCCCTTTTTTAACCTGACGTCAAACTGGCTCGATTTTGAATTGCGTTGTATCCTTAGATTCATGTCATGATGGTGCATTGGTGTTTACTACTAGATCGTGAGCCCTAGTTCCTACATAAGTATAGACTTAAGTCTTTATTGTTGTCGTGAATATTTCATGCATTCCTTTATTTCGTGCACATCCGAGTTCTAAGTAAGCTTCTGAGTCTGGGTGAAGAGGTGGACTGGAGAGAGACGCCGAACTTGATTTATTCATGAATCTAAACATCTATTTATTATTAGCTTACCGAACTTACACAAAAGTGTAGGCCATGGCCAGTGCAAACGAGGCTCTTCAATCTCAAGCCTACTACGTGATACGCGACTGCATAGAATGGGTCTAACGTCAACGCTGGCTCCCGTAAAAGCATCCTTGGAAACAGATTCTTCGGCTCCAGGGATTTCATGTTCAAGCTCTCCTAATTCTATCATTAAATACCTACTACGTATTTACCTGGTTTCCCTAGTGTATAATTTCTCTCCAATTATTTTCCTTTCAATCAGTAATGGCCTTATCGTTTCTCCAGTTTCCTATCTTAGTTTTCATTTAAATGGAACGTTTCACGCTATCCCAATGAATTGAATTCCAAATATTCCCCTATCTCCTTGCATCTCAGGTTTTAATTCATTCGCTCCTAATTTTTGGCCCAAACATTATAGCTGTTAAATATTAAGTCAAGGTTATTCTTTCTGAAGATTTTTTCCTGAAGTTGTCGGTAGAGCCAGTAAATAGTCGCCGTGAAGTTGCCGCGGATTTCTGATTACAGTATTAGCTAATACGAATACTCTTTACAGTGTTTTAAAAATGTATTGAGTACTCTCCAAACGTTATTCCAAATATTCGGACTCGGGATTTGGAAGCATGTGAAAGGTAATCTAGTAATTTTGAAATTTTGATTTACATTATATTTTTTGGTGGTATTCCAGTATTGTGTAAAGAAACGAGCCTTTGACTCGGTGAAAGCGGTACTAGACATTTCGGATAAGGACGCTTGGGAGGCAGTTGAAGCAGTCTTTGATAAGTGTTACGCGGATTTGGAACCCATCGGCCGGCGTATTCGTCGGAACTCGGATCACATGGAACGAGCCTACGCTGAAGCCGTTACTGCAGGATACGATTGAACTTAAGGAAATGGTAGTCAGTCAAAATAAATGTTAAGTTATGCATTTAACTAGAAGAATGAATTTGTATAACTATGCAATAAGTAGATTTTGGTACTTTGTTCACTAATCAACCACTTTGGAACTCATGTTGGAGTCTCGGGTTGTTGTAACTTTTGAAACCTGGAAGCCTTTCTCTTGTTAATATAATCTCGGCGTTTGTTTGTTGAAGATTTAATAAACCAAGTAGTCTTTGGTCTGGAGGACTGAAAACAGTGACCAATCATGAATTTGGGAATTGAGCTTTATTTTGATTCAAAAACAACCAGCCACTACTCCAAGTTCAAGCTACTTATTGTTTGAAGGGCTGAAGCATTCGATATATGTATACTGTCGTCACAGTTCGTACAACGTTCTAGATTTGTATTTTGCAAAATGGCACAAACTTTGTACGCTTATATTATGTGTTTGCAAGTCGTCAGTTGTTAATGTAGTAGAAGTACAATATTAAAAAATTCATACCATAACAATCTTGGTTCACACAGTTTTGTAGTCGGTTCGGTATGTATGTCTGTACACTAAATAATATAGAACAAATATAATAATAACCTAACACAGCATCTCATATGTATGTATTATGTCTCGCTGTGTTACGTTAGAACTCCAAAATACTTGTCTCAACGTTAAATGGGCATAAGTACGTATTTACAAAATATATTATCCGTGTGTTTGGAATCAAATGCTGAGAATTTGCTGGAAGAGAAAGTAGTAGTAGTTCGCTGTGCCTCGGCAGCTTAAACAAAGTATATTGGTTTTCGCCAGTGATTTTGGCACTGCTCAACTAAACGTTTGAATAACTTCTGACGAAAACTTCAACGGAAATCCGGAGGACACATGCTTAACGCATGAGGTACACATACTTCTGTTAGTAATGCATAAAGTCACAATCACAAGTGCACACAGCATTAGTTTCATAATTCATTCACGATACACAAACTATGCAAATGCTTGAATGATTCATGGAATGATTATCATGGACGGAAGCGGACGGAGCAGATCCTAAGAACAAATTAGCTGTTCAGTAGGCCGAACCGAAACTATGCAAAGTGTGACGATTTTTTATTTGTGGCGTTTGGATCTTGGGATGTTGGTAGTGTAGTTTGCATTATTAATTTATTGTTATTGATTTCCAAGATCTATCACGGGATGAGGGATAACCCCAATAATTATTCTACATTGGAATCCATCCTTGCTACCTATGTATAAAAGTCCTGGTCATGAAAATAAATGCAGTATTATGCCAGAATTGGATAATAAGAGTGTAAAGTTTAAATGTATTAATTTAGATGTGCACTGCACAAGCGTCCAGTAAAAAAAGTACGTACAGGTCTTTTATTCCGGCTTACACAAAATGATTACATAACGACATGCATTAAATAGATAAAAAGTCCAGTAAATTGTTTCTGCTTCGTTGTGATTTGTGATGCATTTATTTATTTGTCCAGGTTTTGCGTATTTTTAATGTTTTCAGCACGCACAGATAATGATTATTATTCTAATAAGTTTCTGGGTGGGTGAGTACATCGAAGCTTCAGATCATCAACGTCCACTACGTTTGTTTATATGCATAATATTCAATTTGTGTTTAATAGTTGAATTTTTGTATTTTGGTACATGTACTCTTACTGTCAATAGGTAGTGCCTACGACTTTACGGCGTAACGTTTTTCCTGCGTTATACGAACAAACGCTGGATTTCCTTACTGCGACGTATTCGTGGTAGGTGGTATTTATACGTGGTGGGGGAAATACCTTAATCTCGCTCATTCTTAGGTGATACTGCAGTTTGAGTAACATTTCTATGCAGATTACGCATATTCACACTATGTATGAACATAGAACATACCAGTACCATATACTACATAAATACTACGTTTACCGACAGGTATATTGCGTATATTGCGTATATCTGGGACCGCGGCGACTGCATAACTGATGATAAGCCGGACATCCAGCCAGCCCTTCTCTGATGGCGTCGTGATAACGGCTACGAGGGTTACTTGTGTCATAATCAGTTTTAAGTTTTAGTAGCATTTTATACTTTGACAAATATACACTCAACCATGCGGATTTGAAATCGACCTCATTTTCTGAAATATACGTAAGCACTTCAGCTATGATTAATTTAAATAATCCTGATAGGAATTTGGCTTTTTTCTTAAAGTTATTTAAGTCATCGATTGCTGTTTTTGTATTCCACGATTGGGATTGGTAAGCCGTATTAAGTCCTTTGAATATCGAAACATTTAAGCGGAAGACATAAATAGTTGCCATAAGTGACAAGCTTTTAGCTCGGGATTTTCAACAAGGCTTACATTCCAACAGTCTAAACGCGAGATTTCTTATGACATGAAAATAAGTATTTTTTCCAAATTACAGCTGAATTTAAGTACGTGAACCATAGAAGGTAAGTATTTGGAAAACATGCAATACCTAATCATTCATAAATATCTCAATTCCCAATTATTAACTATAAGTTGAAAATTGTGTTTTAGAAGTAGTTATCGTATACAGTCGGGCCATTGAGTGTAAAACCTCGAAACCCTATTTCTTGAGTCATTAGCCCTAACTGCATTGGGTTTTACGGGTTAAAAGGCCTCAAATTCCAGAAAAAGGTTTCGAGGTTTTACATGCAATGGCCCGAGAGTAGTAGGTGTAAATATTCTACCAAAGTCTCAAGTATCATTCCTGATTCCAGTTTCCAGAAGAACGAATTTAACTACTGGGACTTGACAGCAAATATTTGTGCCCTATTGCACGCATCCTTTCGCCACGGTAAAATTAGGACACTGCTCGTTTGCGTACAACCCAGCAATATGGATTTGAGTTGTCAGACCGCCATTCGAAAACGAGACTCCGTTCCTGGCGTCCACGTCAGCATCATAGACCAACCTCGCGTCCTCGTGCTTCCGAATTTTCGTAAGTTTAATAATTCTAAACGTTTTAACTTGATAACTAGCTCGAACATGTGGTAGATATTGTATAGCGAAGAAGGCCTGACTACTGACTACTGTTAAAAATGTCGGCCTGTGAACATTGTGGCATTGTTTAAAACTCGTTTGATGGATGCCCTAGAGGCTGTTAACTTCTTTTCCTTCGAATGTTAATTTGATTGCTAAGTAAGAAGCCAAACGTATACAATATACAATGCGCCCGGGATAAGCGATGCTGAAAACGATTCAACTGGATATGTTTACTTGTTGACTTTGAAGAAAGCGTTTTACAAAGTTTGTAAACTTCCGCATAGCAGGAGATGATTTCAAATATGAATCAAATATGATTAAGTTTAGGTTTAAACTGGAGGCTAAATAAATTAGTTTATGAGTTAAGAACGTCGTAGCGGGTTGTGCGCGTATTAAGAGTCCGCACTGTATTTTTTTAAAATTACTACCTAATTAACAACTGAATTCTTTATGAGCAAGAACATGTTCAAAAAGCTGGGATCAAGCTTTATTGTCCGTGTACCGTGTGAAATCTTTTCAACTTTTGGCAATCTACTCGGTGGCGACATGAATAGGGCATAGGAAGCAGGACGAGATTAATAACTTCGTATTTGCTAACAATGCTGGACAGCCAAAGACCAGCAGAGGGATTGGTAGCCGGATATATGTTAAGCTGGTCTTTTTCTCCTGAGCATTGTGTTTTTGTTGAAATATGGGTCTCTCATACGCATAAAGGTAACCCGACACGCTCATCATGTCCTCTTCGCCAATCTCGTACTACATTTCCAATGTATAGTAACAACAACGGGTTCAGCGGAGCCAGAATAATTCCGAGACTCCCGGAAGTTCAACAAATACAATAGCCGGGTTAGGGAAAGAGACAGTTGTGCTCGACACCGCACTGTAGGTGTGAATATGCTGTGAATCATATTCCCGAGTGATAATTCTCTCGTGGAACATGGACCTCCATGAATTTTTGACTGAAAGAACACTACTTTCTTGTGTATTATTTTGTAATCGCAATCAAATCCGAGAATTGATGTCGGAAAATGTTTTTTTAAGTTGCTAACACCAGCAAGAATTCGCAGTTGAGGTTCGTGAATTTCACCACTTCCACATTCTGGCAGCTTTTAATTTTAGATTTTAATCTTCTACAGAGTACAGTATCAGAATTTTAATTTGTTTTGAATTTTGCTACAACATTTTTCGCTATTCGCTCACACTGCACCGGGTTTAACTTTACCTGCTTTGTGGGGTTAGTCCTTTTAGACCAGAAAGGTCTTATGGGATGCTCCGGTCGTCCGTCCATCCGTCTGTCTGTCCGTCCGTCTGTCACGCTTTAAATAGACACAAAAATACGTAAACATGTGTTAAAATAGAAGTTTCAAAAATTATATACCATTTTATATAGGGGCAATCGGGCAATTCTGTTGACTTAAGTCCAAACATGGAAACGAGTATGGATTTACAAAAGGCGATTTTTATTTGATTTATATACGTATACGACATATGTAAATCCGTTTGATTTTTGATTTGATTTATATACTTCATATGTAAATCCGTTTGATTTTTGATTTGATTTATATACTTCATATGTAAATCCGTTATAGAGTAAGCAAGTTAATACTGGTGTATGTAATCGCCTTTCTGGTCTCGAGCTGCCGAAGGCAGGTTTTGTTTTTTGTTTTGTGGTGCTTGTACTTACGTACGTAGTAGTGCAGTGTATTGTAGTGTGTGAGTTTCCACTTTCACTCATTATTAGCAAGCTACACTCTGAATTCCGGATTTCCTACATTTGTTATCTGCATGGCGTCGACCTGACTCAAAGCAGAGATATGGAATAAGCCTTTCTCCAGTATTTCTCAGTTCAGATCACAGCACAAAGTGCACAACAACGTGGATCGTGATCACACAATAGAATGAGGCTTGAGAAAGTATCGATACAGAACAGGTGTGATGACTCCTTGAATCAGTTGTTCTATTACTCGGACTTTCTTTTCGTGCAGGCAGAATGATTACATGCCTAAGCTCATTGTCCTGTTCGTGCCAGGCATGTTCCGTGTAACATGGTTTTCATCCTCAATGCTTTACAGTATTCACAGTATATTTAAGAGTTAAGTTTTTCATAAATACGCACTTACCTAAATACAGAACTGCTCGATGTAACTTCGGCGTCAATTGACTCTGAGTGGTCAGTGGTTTGAGAGGCTGAGCAGACACCGGTTTTGAGCCACGCTTTTCGGATTTCCAGTATTCTAATGAATGTAAACAAACAATGGAAATCGGGCTTGTTCCGCAGACCGCAGAGTTTACATTATTTGACAGAGTATTGATCATTATTCATTATAGTGAATTTGGACAAAAGGAATCACATCCCTACTGATTTCATTACCATTTTCTATACTCTGGTGATCCAGCAATCCAGAAAAGCTTAATTTATAAATTCTTGAAATTTTATCATAGTCTTTGGCTTATTATTGTTATTTGAAGAAACTAACGACGTGCAGTCTAGCAGAATGTTTTACCCCAAAATCTTAATGGAGAGAACAGAAAGATTTTACCAATAATCCTTAACAAAACTTTTTTATGATGGACAGCTCATAGACCACCATACGACGACCATAAACCATAATTCAGTGTATCTATTATAACAACCCTTTTCATTCATATTCTGAATAGGTATACACGCATATGTATTAACGTGTCAGGATCAGGAATAACATCGGCTTATTATCCCTGATATTGTAACATGTAGGTACGCCGCGATCCCTTTTTTCTCCAAATGCCAAAAAAGTAGATTTACTTTTCTATTGTCGGTGATTTCTGTATAGTGTATATGTCAGGTTCCTATATTCTAAATTTATTTATTCCACGTGAATGCGACTGGAAAATTGGTTTTCTTTTTAAGACTTAATCAGTTTACTTTTGTTGTAACAGCTACTAACACCGCCGAAGAAGCTGGAAATAAGCTGTCAGCAAGTGTATAATTCTAAGTTGAATTGGTGAGCCAGGCTTCAGTTTTGCGACACAGACACTTAGGAGTCAATTCAGTAGGTTTTGACTACTGTTGCTAACGGTAAACATATTCAGTCTTTGGTTTTGTGCTGAGGTTGCGATTACTGTTTTAAACAAATAGTTTTTAACAAAAGAGAGTTTACACGATTCTGGTAATTGGGTGTATTTACGGTGGACGTGAGACGTGACTCGTTAGCACAGAGAATAAAAAATGTGTCTTAAAAAGACACGAGGTTCTTGAGGAGACAAAGTGCTATCAAAAGTAAAGAAACAAGGTTATTCC
>JAQFXY010000499.1:0-25331 GCA_034693865.1 Ceratophysella sigillata | reverse complement strand
ATAAATGGCAATTTATGGCGGTCTTTCTGCCTAAAACGCAGCCAAAAATCCAAAAGTGCCAAAAAGGAGTTTCCTGGGTAAAGCATATACAGAGTGTCCCAATGGTAATGCGAAATTTTTGAATATCGCGGGAAAGCGAAATGAAGGAAAAATCAAAAATGATGCATAGAACGGCAGATGGAGCTCTTTGACAAACGACCATTGTAATGTAATGTAAGGGCGCCCAAACTTCAATTCTGTAATTCTATGTCTCTGTTAGCAAGTTCTGTTTCTGTCAGGTGACAAATTCTTGTCAGTTTATTTCCAACTGAAAAAACGTCCGGTTACCTGACAATGCTCCAGAACCAGGTTCTCCCCGCTCTCCATGCCTCGGCACAACGACAGGGAATTCCAATCGGCGATATCTACTACCAACACGACGGAGCGCCTGCTCATTTTGCGTTGACGGTACGAAGTTGGCTGAATATTCAGTTTCCAAACAAATGGATAGGCAGAGGTGGACCGATTCCATGGCCCGCCCGATCTCCGGACTTTGCTCCACTGGACTATTTCGGTTGGGGATATTTGAGACAACGTGTTCCCGTACCTACCAAGCCTCAAAATATTCTGGATTTACAGCAACGAGTTACTCGCTTCTTTCAGCTCGACATAACAGCAGATATGCTGGCAAATGTGAGAAGGGCCTTTTACGACCGACTCCACTATTGTCTTGCTGAAAATGGATTCCACTTCGAACACCTTATTCACTGATTTGCTCATCGTAATACTTATTAATACAGATTCGTGTTTACTAATCATACCTAGCGTTTCCCTATGTAGTTGTTGTAATAAATTACAATGGTCGTCTGTCACAGAGCTACATCTGCCGTTCTGAGCATCATTTTTGATTTTGCGTTCTTTTTGCTTACCCGCGAAATTCAAAAAATTCGCATTACCATTGGGACACTCTGTATGAGCATAATCCTAACAGACAATCTACTCTACAACACCGCGAGTAACTTGCAGCAGTAGCATGTAATAAGACGAGTGACTTACAGAAGACATGAGGTCGATAACAAATAAAATAGCAAGAAAAGATCCCGATACAAAAGTTGACGCAGCATGAAGCCTCATAGCTCCTCCAATATCAGAAGCTAAGCCTCTTGAAAATCCATTGAACCCGAATTTCAGAAAGACTGAAATCGTCAATATGAGCACACCGATCTAGACAGTAGAGATATATATACATAATATATAATATTATGTCTCATCAATCAGAAATTAAAATAACTGAGCAAAATATTGAATAGCTAATAAATAACAGCTATTTACCGAGTTAGTGGAGAAGAAACTTAAATCCTCCTTTTGATTTGGTACTAAAACGACCGGGTTCGGAATCTCGTCAAACAAAAGAAGAAGAGCGATTCCAATTCCAAAGAGTACTGTACCGCGAAGTCTAGGGCCGGATTTAACTAAATGTTTCAAAAAGTCTTTTCAAATTAACCCTCAAAAACCTTGAAACGTACTACTTAATATAATTTTAAACATTTAATTAATTACAAAGCGTAATTGCAGCAATTATCCCAGCTAATGTGAAATCGTAGTGAGTGGTTATAAAGACGGTTCGGAAAGGTCCACAGAGCTGAAGGCCGGCTACTCGAATGATGAGGAGTAATGTTGAGAAGAAGGAATGTCGAACAATACGCATCCATTCATGACGAGAAAAAATTGTTCCAGCTGCAGTAGTAGATGGAGTATTTAAGGTAAAGGGTTTTTGAACCAAGGCGAATATGATTCCAGAGCTAAACAATGACAGAACAAGCATATTCGTACAAATTTGTGATTTAGTTTATTATCATATAGTTTCCTATATGTATGATGTGTCTATACTATATTGCAAAATACCTGAACTGGATGAAGGTGATAAGTTGTAGAAACTGACTAAAACGCCAAAGAATTCCCGAGGGTATGAAGTAGTGGGTGTTGGCAGTAAGTGGCAGAGAGGGGTCCAGTGATTTTGTCATGAGGTCACCAAGTAAGAATAGTGCAAATGTTCCAGCCACTTTCAAGCCAATCAGCATCCCGATTTGCCATCGTGGAACGAGAGCTCGGCTTCTGCTAAAATTCTGATTGGGTTCTTCTGGGGGCTCAGACCTGCTCGTGAAAGATAGGCCGCTCCTATCTGACTTCTCAATTATCGTAACGCTCTCCATTTTCAGTTCACTATGATTTGACACGAAATTCTTAACTAAAACTGCCTACTTGACCGCCACCCGTCACGTATGGTACCGTCTCTAAAGATATACATATAAGGTGATCCTGGTCTGGTGCTTGTCCCTTGTGGTCCGTCGGCGGTTTTGTTATTGAACATTCGAATCCGAACTCAAGTCCTCCAGTTCTAGTCCAAGTCGACTAATTAAGTTTGCACTGTGTTGCAGATCTACTGGGTGCTTATCCGTGCATTTTAATAGGCAGGTCAAATAAATTAGGTTCGAAAGAGTGAAGGTCAAATAAAAAGTGTAAAAGTGGGAATCAGCAGAAAGTGAAAAGTATGTAGATATGGATAACAGTCCCAGTATTTGAATTTCAGTGTAGAGAGGGAAAATCAAGGAAAACCTTACTGGAGAAAACTACATGACGATGATGCCGACGACTGACTGACTGGAAGGAAACTATTTTTGTTGCAGAATTTCCTTTCTCCTCAAAAAAGTCAAAAACGCCAAAAACGCTTAACATGCATAATATAAGCCTTCTGCAACTTCATACTTGCAATTAAATGCAAGCAGCTAAATGACCAATACTGAAATTAAAAGATACCTACATCTAATATTATTAACAAGCACGAGATGATATGACACAAAATTGGATATTTGAGGGGAATTAGCGTCGAAGTTGAAAGTTTGAAGCCGTTTGTAATAATTGCAAATTATATTATAAATAGAAGTGTGCGTGAAGCAAATAGCTGTTGCTGTAGATTATGGCTGTAAAAATGTACGTATTAGACCACCATGCTACTAACTTTATCAATGTACAATAATAACATAAATGATCCAACTTCCGACTTAAGTGATTGAATTCAGTGGGTGTGAAGTAAGTCACGCTTGAAAAAAGGCTTTGTAAATTCAAATTGAAGAACCCAAATTATGTATTAAAGTGAATGCAATTATACCACTCCCCATAAACTAACAGAAACCTTCTATCAACACCAACAGTTTCATGGTATTCTATGGTATATTTCTTGATTCCTCGGACTTTAACTTCTGACCCGACCAGGCAAAGTAAAATAAGAAAAGTAGGTATTAGTAAACCAACAGAGTAGCCTGCTATTTATTATGTTCGTTCTACTGTCTAATAATAATCATTTCAGGATAGAAGCAGTAGCTATTTATGTATGTACATAGGTACCTATGTATGTACCATTATTATGGGCACTAAATAATGAATGCTATTATTATTAGTATTATGTATCCTTCCTTCTGTCGAAAAGTTTTTCTTCGTCTACTGACTTTTTCTATCAAGATTAATTTCAATATTTAATTCTGGTAACAACTTTATAAACAGTAGGGAGTGGCATAACTGAGAGTCGCTTATAGCAAAGTAGCAAGGAAATAACTCTCATTCAACTCGTAAATGTAAATGCTACCATTAAACATCCAAAATCCAAAACTCACTATTTTCACCTATAACGGGCTTATTTTATTATGTGGGTGGTTGGTGGTATTATTCGGTATTGTAGTTTTAAATTCGTAATCGGTATCATGCATCAGTTATGATTAGGGTTAGGATTTCGGCCTAAATGCATGTTTTTTTTGCATGAATGGATTACCCCCATGATTTGTATCTCCACGAACTATGACCTGAGGACCCCATTAAGCCAGTTTTATATTGCATATTTTTGCATATTTCAGGGTTTTAGTGCATATGCATATGCAATGCATATTTTCAGCTTTTTGCTGCATATTACCAAAAATGGCGAGAAAATTGGAAGTTAAATTCAGAAAAAAAGCTTAGACATAAAAATCTTGCTAAATTTAATTTTTATTAAAAAATTTTGCAGTATAAAAAAATGGATATGTTTTAAAAACATATTTTTGTGCATATTATAGTGCATATACTGGTGCTTTAGTGCATATTTTACTGCATATGAATATATTTGCTCTTTTTAGTTTAAAATTCAATCGAATTTCACTATTTTTTCAAATTTTACTGCATATTTTGTTGCATATAATAGCATATTTATTGCATATTTTATTGCATATTTTGGCCCTTTTTTATTGCATAAGATCCTATCCCTACTGATAAGCCCCAGCCTCAGGTCCTCCCACATCATATCCTTCAACTCACCTTGTCTTCCTCCCAGTAGTCTCTACACTCAGCTCACCCAACTAAGTCTTCATGCACCTAATAATTATCAGAAATCTCTCAGCTCTTGCCAAGCAGGAGTGTCCCATTACCAAAGCATAATAGCCTCAAGCTCAACATATCCTCTTCTTCCTTCCATGTCTCACAAGTTGATTCAGGAAGAAATTGGTCAACAATGTCTGGATTTCCAGCGTTAACTCTCCTAATCATTATCTGAGTGCGCTAAGGAAGGAGTAATGAGAAGGCCTAGTTCTGATGGAGGAAAATCTTACAGCGTTTTGCGATCGTATTTATAAATTCCGTGTTTGGTACAAATGCTTAATTTTGCCAAACATTTTAATCAATGAATATGTTCATAATTGCTGAATCCTGCACACTACTTTTGGGGACAAATAAACTGTATTCATGCGGGAATTACTTGTGATGTGACAGAAGATTAATATTTTTATATTCAGCACGCCCTTTCTAAATATTGCTGTTATACCGCTTTTGTATGTGCACATGTGCAATGCAGAGGCTCAGAGGAACGTAATCCCTCAGTTGGTTTTTTCACTGCCATTCCGCGGACACAGGACAGCAGCATTTAAGCCCTGACTAGTGAACAAGTTTCAATTGTAAGCATACAAGCAGAACTCGAGTGTACTTGACCAGCAGAGCCATGTATGATGAATGATGATGATGAGGCATTGTTTCGTTTAATTGAACTCAGTGAAGCGGAAGATGACGTCCGACACGAGTCTGTTTGATGTTCTCAACTGATCCGATTCTGTCCGGATTCGGATCCAGCATGTACTGGAGCCAGCCAAATCTGCTGCTTCGAATCCGGATCATTTTTGACCAGAAAGGTTGTATGGGCTGACCTTATCTCTAGCGACACTTTTAATGACAGGGTACGCTGAACATATCATAAGTTTTAAGTAGCGCAAAGCGACGTTTATTTTGCAAAATTTAAAAAAAAAAAAAAAAAAAAACCCATCGAGTCTAAAAATATGGACAAAACTTGGACAAGAAAAGTCGAACGGTATTCCATTAGTCAAAATCGAGTATACCTCTTGTTAGCTTGCTTTATGCAACCAATCTGCCGCAGATCGGTGTTCTAGTTATTTTAACTTTATGCATGATTAATTAGCGGAAATTGGATACGGATCCGCTTCCGCTTATATAGTAGCGTTGGATCCAGAACCTGATCTCAAAAGCGTCAACTTTTTATTGATTCAGACAAATGCAAATTCGGATGTGAAATCCGGATCTGGATTCTGGATCGTGCGGAGCAGTGGGTGAAAGTGGATGAAATTGGGCATGAAAGCCGATCCTGGTCACCCAGTCGTTGGCCCTGTCCGCTTCTATCCACAAATTATGTGACTGACTGGGACTAGTTTCCACATGGCTTTGCTTAGTCTGGCTCTGATTTGGAGGAAATCCAATTCCAGCACTCGTCGGTGGGTCGGTGGGCGGGCGTCAATCAGGGAAGGTTGGAGAGGCTGTAAAGTCGACATATTATTTATGGCATGGAGGCGAAGAAGAGTTCGTGTAAATAACAATATTTAGCACAAAGGAAGTACGTGATGACTCTCGGGTTTCCACTCGAGCGATGATGAAGAGAAACCTCATAAAGTATTTGTGGCCACCAGAACAGGCCTTGTGTCTCAACAGCTTTCTCTCGCTTCCTTTCCGCTCACACCGCCTTCCTCTAATGCAGCTCACTCAAACCAACCTACTTGGGCCAAAACAACCAACAGGATATCACTACTAGCATCCCATGCCTCAGTCCTAGTCATAAGCCCTCAAATTCTAGCTCAAGAAGATATTCCAGTATTCATACCATTGAGTAACCTAAATCGAGATAACCTCAAAGAGAAACTGACTAAAGAGTCGAAAAATCTCAAAGAGAAACTGACTAAAAAGTCGAAAAACCTCAAAGAGAACTGACTATAGAGACGAAAACCCTAAAACGAGAAACTGACTAACCCGAGAATACCAGAACCGAGATTTCGGAAATGGCCTAGCCTAGCCTGTTGTGTATGAAGGATTTTTCGATAAACTTAAACTTAATTTACCAAAATGAGTGTAAGAACGGGTTGAAAATATTCAAAATGCAATTTCTCTGTTATAGGTTTTCGTTTTTTTTTTATGCGTTATATGTTTTCTCGGTTTTGTTTACTATACGCTTACTCTAAGTACCGGCAGGTACGAGGTACGAGTGCGGCAACATAGAATGATTTACATCGTTATAAACTACCATATACTTCACTTCAACGCCAGGCTTAATTGAAGTCCAAAACAGTCCAATAATAGTCAAAACCCAACAAATTCGTGTCTAATGAACTAAATTTTACTACGTAGGTTTGTTTCATGAAATACTTACTTTGTGCAATTATGAGTGATTGCACATGGATGATGGTAGATTAGTTTAACTTAGCCCAGGTGAAACTGTCCTGTGACGTACTGTGCCCTTCCGAGTTTGAAGGTTTCTCCGTTTCATAGCACGCTTAGTGATTGCAATCCCAAAATCCCGGGATCCCGCCTTTCAGTAGTCGGGATTCAATCCCGGGATTGAGTATCGGGATCCCGATCCCGAAAGTGGTCAAAAAATGCACAGTTAAACCTGGCCAAGTGTCAAATCTGAAGCAGGAGATGGCAATTTTTAAAACCGGAGAGAATCGTGGACTGAATTTGTCCTTTACATTAAATGCTGGGTTGACTACCCCTTCCACGAGTGTTAAAACCGGAGCATGCGTTTTCTTCAGCAGCTTATCTATAAAATGTGTTCAAGAATCGCTGATAAGATAATACATTGGATTCACTCTGTCATTTCCGCTCATACTTCCAGGCGATAAACAAGCATTGGAGTCTTGAAGTATTCCATATTACGGTTCAGTATTTTTACCGAGAAAGTCTCCCGAGAAAATATGTTGACGTCAATTTACGAGCTTAACAAAGTCCGGTTAGTTTATCCTTTCGAGTCTGGTTAAGTGAATTTTTACAATAACCTAACCTAATACAAACCGTACCAGGTTTTTCTTTTGCAAGTTCACTTTAAATAAAATGGTTATGAAGTTGTAAAATGATAAATAAGTGTACAAACAAATACTTTCCTTCAAATTTAAATTTTTTAAAACCCCGGGATTGGGATCCCGGGATCGGGCGGATTTCGGGATTCTAACCACGGGATTAAAAAACGGGCGGGATTGCAATCACTACACACTACAGAATATATTCTACGTATTGTAACGTTGAAAGAAACACGTCAGAGTAGCAGCCCATTCCAAAGAACTAACGCCTACGCCTGTCAACGTCGACTGAAGGCAATTAGTAGTTCGTTTAGCGTGAAGCCTTGTAGCTACATGAAATATTATGTGCATACTTTAGTTCCTGAATACGGTACAACAATTTGTTTTGTTGTGCGCTTAATTGCTTGGCAAACGTATCATTTTTTTAGCTATTTCCAAAGAACACATCCAAATCGAATTTACTTCTTCAACAACATGTTTGGAACCTATTATGAAAAGAATGTTTTTGCACTTGGACCAAAATTGCAGTTTACTAAAGTTGGAAGTTGGAATTAGTTGTACCTTACTTATTGATACCTACTTGTAGCCAATCACGACTTTCGACCTGGGCGAAATACTAGGAAATGTGTTTTCAAAATACTAGTCATATGAACTCAAAACTTTGTCTACAAGATACAATACTCAAGATAAAATACTATTGCCAAAATTCAAAACACAGGTTGTGGAAAAAAAACGGAATACTTAACATATAAAATATTTAATTTTTGTGTATTTAAAATACTATTTTGAAAAAGAAAATACAATAGCAAAGTGCGCGTTTTAGAATTAAAAACTCATTCATAGTATAAATATATTTATCGCCTGATGATGATTTCAGTGAACAGTTATTTTGTTCCGAAATGTTTTTATTTCAATTGTGTCAAAATCCCAAACACTGCAGGTTTAAAAAATAAAATACAAATAGGACGCCATTTGCTCTTAAAATTTTACAGATAATCGTATGGAACTTGTGTTTGGCAATAACACATCTGAAAAATGGCCCTGTTCCCAGCGTAAAATCAAGCGTGATGCATTCTATTGCATTAGGCGTTGTGTCTACTGTGAAGAAAGTCTGACAAGAGTGCTGACGCTGTTGGTTAAGCTATGAGTGGAAATTGAGAAAGCGAGAAGAAAGGGGAACAGAAAGGACGATGAGTCAACAAAATAAATACAAAAGAAATGAATTTGAGGCAAGTCCATTCGGATTAGGACCAGGAATCGCAACCAGGAGACCCGGTCCCTAGGGTCACGGTCATTTTGACGGGGTAAAACTAGGTACTTAATTTTCTGCTCCTATTGTATGTACAAATAGTACTCGTGATTCGGCCATTCACAACTCACAACAGTCATGTCAACTCAATCTCTGTAGTTTGCTATAGATGAAATTCTTAAGCTGCCTGGAGAAAGCTGTTTGTGGGGCGAATCTGCTATTTGAAGCGGCTTTGATTACTTTGAGGGGTGTTTACTTTTTTGTTTCTGATGATATCCTTGGTCTCAACTTTATTTTACTCAGCCTCATATTTTCAACTTGTGCTCCTTGTAAATTGTGAAGCTTGTTAACCAATTGTACTGTACACAACGAGCTTAATCATTCGATGGTCCATGGCACATCCTTTTGACTAGAGAGTTTGCTCGGCTCTCTCTTGCTTGTTTTGAATTTGTACTTAGGGAAGCGGAAAAAAGGTAAGGGAAGAAGTTTGAAACACACTGCGAGCTCATTTTATATATACAGTATTCATGATATTTTTGGGCTCAAAGAACACACATAACTACTTCAGTTGTTCTTCTGTATTTACGAATACATTTTAACCAGTTCATCTACACAGGTCATTTACTCGTCACTGAATCGTTGACCAGCTAGTTTCGAATATAAGACAGTAGTTTTAGCATTTTAGAATTTAAATTGAGAATCATGAATATAATAATGGAGGGGGAAATGAGCTTAGCAGAATCCCACCGTTCAATGAAGAGGGTATAAGTTAACCCGGGATGTAAAGTCACAGAGTTTGCAATCCCTTATTCAACTCCTCGTCGTACGTTATTTCCAGCCCGAACCTTCCCAGAATGGAATGTAATTCGAGTGGACTGAGTGGACTTGAAGACGAAGACGAAGTGGACCACATCTTAGAAGAGTCCCAACTGGGAATTCAGTTCAGGGGAACTGGGAAGAGGACAGTGGCAAAACCAGTAGTACTTGATTCAGGTCTGATAATTCGTGGTATTTAGGCTATTGGGCTGCTTTCTACTGCATTTGTTATGTAGAAACTGATTTATTTTCTCAACACGATGTTGCAAATATTATTATTAAAGTCAATATGCGTGAAAGACTGTTAAAAGTAAGTACATACTACAACCATATTTGCACTTGCACACAGAGCGTAACGTATTTTGCGATTGGTAAAATTTGACGGTGAAAGCCATTTTCGGTGATTATTTTTTCCTTGCGGAAGGAGCCTCATCCTGATTATGTAAACATACGGGGCATGTTGTATGTTCACTTACACAAGATTGACTACTAGGCGACGAAATGTGTTGTACGTCGCCCGTTTTTGCTTTTGCGGAGGGATAATGTTCCGGGGGTGGGGTAAAGAAGTACACGGATCAAATAATGTTCTATTCAGCGGTGCACTTTTGGTTGTTCAGCAGGCTGTTTAAAGGTAGCATTCATTTATTTCTATTCAGCAAGATCTAATGCGGGCCGGGAAGCGCTAGGTCCCTTTCCCCTTCCACAAGCCACTGAGACGAGGTAATGCAATGGGATCTCTGATCTCTTCTCAGCGCCTACTCATTTATTGACAGGATGGGAACCAGTTTTACACACTGAGTGCAGCGTGTAAGCCTAGTTGACTAGAATTTGTGAAAGGACTTCCTTGTCAGCTCATAGAAGAATATTTAAGACTAGGTCAACCACCAAGTGGACACCCAGGGCCGCATAAGTAGACATATTATCACTAATCGGACACACATCGCATCACATTTTTCTGACAGGAATATGTATAAAATATTGAATAACTATAATCGCTGCTCTAAATTGTGTCAGGTAATTTACCTTCTCGGGTTTAAGCGGATCGACTTCCGAATTCCCAAAACTCAATTCTGGTAAAATGATCCATTAAATACTCGAACGAACAGAAGCACAGAACTGGTATATACTTATGTGGAAGTAGCATGATTGCAGTCTCAAATCAAAATCTATGTAATGTGTAATGCAATGGTGCTAGAATCACATCCAGATTGCAGCCATCATCATACGTGTAACTTCCATCACCAATTACACTATTTTTGCCCAACTCCGCGCTTAAGGTTGGAATCCATGCATAATAATAGTAATCTAATAAGTAGTTATATAAAAGTGGCACCTCGGGAAGGATCCAGACCAGGCAAGGAGGACGTGAAATCATCCGAGCATTAAATTTTAGAATCCTCCCCAAAAAACCATTTCATGTGAATTGAGATCTGAGGAGAGTTTTCACGCACCGCAGCAGACGCGGAAAGCGAGCCAGGAAGGACGAGTTTAGAAATGAGAATTGTTGTGCGGTTCCTTTTCCCCGACCGACACTCCACTGCCTTGTACACTCAGCCCTCGTCCTGGCACTGCCACTATCGTCCCAACTGCCTTCGTATCTTCGCTTATGAATTCCAAAATCCCTCATATTATTATTATCACCTTCAATATCAACTTGACTTTTACAGCCTCATCTCCAACATGATTTAGAGTGAAGGAACTGGAGAAGAAATCCCTTTAATAAAAACCAGACAAGAAGAAAGTCCTCGTCATGTGACTCTAGACCTTCCTTCCTTCATGCAATTCATTCTTGCAATAAAGTCATAATAATAACGAGATTGCATGTGATGCGGCTTTTTCTTCAGTCTCCCATGGAGTTCCTTCTACAATTTCTTAAGTTAACCGTCAACTCTTCCCAATTCAATAAAACTAGATAGATAAAAGGATGCACGCACGTGCATTACGTTTTAGTAAATGTACTGCGGTGCTACTCACAATAAGTTGAGAGAAGAATCTTGGGAAGCCGTTGGTAGAACGTTAGAGTAATTTGGACTTCATCGAATAAAAATTTGTTGATTGCTAGCCTAATTTCTTAACTAGTTCCGTTGCTTGGATTTTCAGAGGCTATACAATGACTAGCGTTCTAATCTAACTGGTGATACTCAATTCTGAATTGAAGATTCTATAAAACTAGTTAAACCTTGGTTGAATAAATTAATAAACAAAACACAATGCCGATATCTCTGTGATTTAAGTACATACTTTTCAATCGGATGAAGAAATACGAGGTTATCCTTTTGAATACGAATACGTGTTGAGCATTTACACGAGGGAATGTAAATAGGTTTATTTTAGGTCTCAAGTTATAATATTTACGATGAGATATTTGCTGTGTTAATCTTATGTTACGAGAAGTCTGGAGTCATCTATCATGGCAACAAAATCTGGCAGAAGACTACAATTTCTACCACGCATTTGAATTAGGAAGAACACCACTCCGATCTCCTTCTTTACCTTCATGTGGCCAGTGGCCATGATCATATGCCTTAATGGCAGTATGTCCAGTTCCCGTGAGTCCCTACGACATTCCGTTCTTCGGCAATAGGCTGAGCCCATCATGGACCGAATTGACGAAGAACCATTTGTATGTGTAGTATACGGATCAAGAGAGTGATAAGAGATAAAAAGTTCCATTCTTTCCCTTTGGCCCTGCCTCCCATGGCGTTCTTCTCCGAAGCACGGGGAACAAAACGGCTTGTACACAAAAAATCTCTCTTTTGTTTTCTCCGCTTTCATTACGAGTTTGGTTCTGAGTGGATGAATTGAATAGAGGCAGAGATACAGTTTTCTAATTCCAAAAAGAGGAGCACAGAATATTAGCAATAATGTCAAATGCTCCAGTCGAGTCGAGACACCGTTCGGGAGCTCTAAGCATACTATTGATTCCGAATTCAGACCCAAATCAAGACAAGCAACTTCTTCCCAGTCCCATTCATGCAAAATATGGCTCTGATATACTCTCGCATACGCACCTAAGCTCTCTCAAATATTGGGGAAAAAACTCATACACTTAAGCGCCTGAAATGTCTGTTCCAGATTCCTATACTAAGTTTGAGACCAGAAGAGGTATGGAGTTATGAAGGTAATAAATATAAAAGCCAACTTAGCACTGCTCTTTATCAAATCCCTTAACAGTCCTTAGTCTCTTTGTCCAGAGCTGCGAAGAACGGATCTTGAAAACATGCATGCATCCCCATAATGCATAGCTTATGGAACACTTTCAGCAAGTACGGTTCGCTAAAATTTGTTCCTAATTTGTAGTAGTGCTCATAGACGATGCAGTGGCAGTTTTAATAGCACTTGCCGGATTTACACAAGTCCATTATAATTCAACACAAACCAGCAGCTTCTCGTGAAGTCCGGTTTCCAATCTGGCATGAATTTGTTAATGAAGGAAGGCTCAGACTTGACTAGCTGCATTGTATATTTTAATCAATATTTAATATTTCAAGAGCTTCTGTGCACATAAAGTCCTGAATCCACCACTGAGTTGGAAAATGTACGTATTAGTTCAGCAGAAATGGAGCATGTTTTGCCGGTTTTTCCAGCAGATTGGCCTAGAATTCGGTAAACACTTTTTAAAACTTTTGTGCTTACATTCAATTGACATGCAGAAGCTTGGAATATAAGCAGTTACTACCAATATAGTGGATATTGATGTGAGACGTTTGAAATCATAAAGCTTACAA
Source organism: Ceratophysella sigillata (assembly GCA_034693865.1). NCBI lineage: Eukaryota > Metazoa > Arthropoda > Collembola > Poduromorpha > Hypogastruridae > Ceratophysella > Ceratophysella sigillata. Next base: position 12,186 of record JAQFXY010000499.1, on the reverse strand, counting down.
AATGAATAAAAATTACCACCAGCACTGAGTGAGCAGCTCTGTATGCGTAATGTCCAAAATTGTCCGCCTGCCATCTAATAAATTGCAACACGTGTAAACGTGTATAATAGAAAGTGTACAGAACATGAAAAAGCCCTGCTCGTCTGGCTCTCCACTTTGGGCTCAAGCATGTAATTTCCTATCTCGTTTTTCATTTCTTTTGTGTCGTGTCAAACAACCTGTGGTGATCCTGAAGCCTGGACTCGAAGTCCTGACTCCAATTTATTTTTGTCAGACGCGGCGGTGGGCACACTCGAGTTGAGAGGAGGCAGGGACGGGCGGGGAGCCAGACGAGAAGAAAGCAATGTCCCGAGAGAACCCTTTGGTCACTCTTGTCACTCTATTCCACCTTCCCACACAAAACCAACATTAACTAGTTCTGGGTGCTTCTGGCTCTAGGCCATGTCTCTTTCTCACTCACGGCTAAATCGGATGTTTGAAGTCCTGAATTTCAATTTCAATTCAGCCCATCCTGGCCAGTTCGGTCACTATGGGCCCTGTGCACAAGAGCTTGCTCGTTTTTCAAATCCGATTTTCTCTGTATTTCTGTGTGGGGAAACAGTTGACAGAGACACAGATTTATCATACATACACACCTTTCCTTACTGAAATTAAACTGGGAAAAATAGACAGTCCTGTGTTGGTGCAGGAAGCATCGCCAGGCGGATGTCCTTTTCCATTGCAAGTGTAATTAGACATTATGTAAAATCGGATTATCCAGGCGTCAGAACAATGTTCTTAAAAAAACGTATATTTCAGATGTTTCCAGGTACCTACGTGATATATTCTTCAACAAAATCTGTGTTATCACGATATTCCTATTAATCACGAGAACCTTAAAATCTCCCAGTTTACCAGATTTCACCAAGCACTTGTCATGCAAACAATGCGCCAAGTTTTACGTCCAATGTACACACTTGATTTTATATTTTACAGCTTCATATTAAGCCGACTTCCAGTTTTGGTTGGGTTGGATTGGAATTAATGCCAAGTGGAGTAGATAGAGTCGGTATAGAGTCTCAATTGACGTGGAACCGTATCATGAAAAAACGTTGCATTTTCGAAGTCTGCACCAAATTCCAAGATTAATGGTACACTTTTACTATTAATTAATTGAACCCTAAATTAATTTCGGAAGCAGAGTGAATGTTTCTGTGCAGCAGATGGGTGCGCAAGTAACCGTGAACTAAGAAATTGCCACAAAAGTAAGTAAAGCTGGTAAGACAATTGAGTTCAGAAAGCAGCGCTTCTGTGGATAACTCGAACTCAATAAAATGAAGCAGCTCTTCACAGATCACTTTGTCTGTTTAAACCGAATGTAGTCCAAATGGCACTTTTGCTATGCTCTTCTTTCGGTCTGCTTCGTCCGAATCCAGGAACACTGGTTCCATTATTTTGTCATTCCATTATTGAAAGACTCACTCGCAAACTCAAACTCTCGCTTCGCCTCAACTGCGTTCGATTGGACTCTAGAAATACTCTCGGCTAATCGAAAAAAAATACTATGGATTTCTCACTCTGTTCTACTTACATCTAACTGCTATTCGTCAAAGTCAAGTTTTTTGTCCAGGTTTGGAACAAACAAAAATAGCCAAAAATATTCATCACACAAAGTCTAGTATTGGTCTAATTGACGCCCATTGATATTGAATCTATTTTTGGGATTAAGCGATTAAATATGCATGTCATCCACGAACCACGACAGAACTTCACCGCTACGATGCAGGTTGCAATTCTTAAGCCAAGTGCCATGATTTGACTCACTGCGCATTATACCCTATGTAAGAACATTGAATAAAAAATTAAAACGTACGAGAATACTTGCAAATAATAGGCAACACAATGTATTGCGTTTGCAATATGTTATGCGTCACCTGTGTTGGATTTATCAAGTCATAGTCATAAATGGAAAGCTACACAATACATTTAATAGCTGAACCTCGGTCAATTGTACCGAATGAATGCCTCCCTTTAAAAGATTGATGACGTTTGTACATGAATGTGTTCCACAGTTTTCCAGCCTGACATAAAACACTTATTACACACTAGCTGGCCCAAGAATCAGTGCCAAGCACTGCTCTGTGTAACTGAATTGGTTACAACTTCTACGGAAATATGTGCCTATGACGTGTTTTGGGCCCGCCATTACTGAATTTAGAACAATCAATCAGAAGGAGAATGAAAACCTCGACAGAAAGAAACGTCCATGACTACAAACATTCATACACTACAAAATATATAAGCTCGTTATAGGTGAAAATATTGAGCCAAATAGGCTATAGTTCATCAGATTGTAGTTGACTTAAATAATGGTTACATTTACTTTTACTTTTTTAATAAGCTACATTTCCTTGCCACGTTGTTACGGCGACTCCCACTCTATTGTCACAAAGTTCTTACCAACTCAATCTGGAAATTGATTTTTTCAAATTGAAATTGCGAAGAACCGAGAACCTATACGTGTAAGTACTTTATTCTCATGCCAACAGCAACCTATTGCACTTGACCTGACTGGTGTTTGAAATTCGGTCAACAAACAAAAGTTCTTGGAATCTGAATCTGGAAGTAGTAATGCTCACATCAAGCCGCTATGGAATCGGTATTAGGATTAGGTTTATCACGCTTCTGTCAAGTCCCGTTCAGTCCGTTTTAGCTTAGGACAGAGAGAGAGAGAGAGAGAGATACACCAGGAAATCATTAACGTCGTTATACTAGGTGATATTGCTGATTGGAATTCCATGTCTTCGTCAGCTACACTGATACTTTAATTCTTATACTATTTAATTATTATTTATTAATATTTTATTTATTTATAGTTATTTATATCGTAACTGCATTAATTACTCAATTGCACATATTTACAACTAGCGGTAGCAGCGGGCCCAATAATCAGTGTCATGCCAAGCACTGATCGGTGTAAATAAACTGGTTACAACTTAAAAATAAACAAAATAAACTGACAGAAAGAAAGATGAACGTTTCTAAACATAAATACACCACAAATGAGATCGTTATAGGCGAATATAGTCCGCTGTGGATTCAGTTTTAGGAGCTTCAGATCATCAGATTGTGCTTTCGACTCAAGTGATGATTACTTATTTGAATAAGGCATCTTTCATTGCTACGTTGTCAAGGCGACTCTCTGTTGTTATCAAGTTGTTACAGAGTCAAATCGTGAAACTCATTTTGCCAGAAGAAGTCAGCAGAACCGATTAGGAGACGAATAGAAAGCTTCTGGCGGAAGAAAGGAATTAAGGATGCAAAAATACACTACAGAATGATTAAGCTTGTTATATTTTAGGATTTTTACTCAAATCCGGTTTTCTGAATACTCTGGCTGTTGTAAATGCTGATCTGATCACGGATGGTTCAGTAATAATTATGCTCCAGTTGAATCAATACTTTTTTTTTAAATCACTGAATTAAATTATTTATTTCTTAGCCAAATGTATTTCAGCAATCCCCAGCTCTGTAAATAACGCCTGCTGCGATGAGTTGCGACGGGTGTGTCTACATATAATATGTAAGGTGTAACATGTAAGGTTTATCAATGCAATATCAGTTTACTAGACGTGCTAGGAGAGAAACAGTCGCTCTATTTGACCTCTGGTTTTACAAAAGGTAAATTATTCACGTTTCACATATTTTTTCACATGCTGTAGTAGTTTTGCATCTGTCAAAAACATGTATTGCAGGACATTCAAGATGTGGCCAGGAGAGACGCTTTGGAACTACCTGCTCGCTATGGCGGTTAGCGTGTACTACCAAGGTGCAGAAGATACGAAATCTAATGAATACAATTATGACTTTATTGTTGTTGGAGGCGGGGCTGCTGGTGCAATTGTTGCGTCTCGGCTGTCAGAGAATCCTTCGGTAAAACTACTATTAAATAAATATGTACATAGATACTAAGTACAGTTTGCAGAGCTGCTCTCCGCGGTTTGCCTAATACCAAAAAGCTCTTCTACTGACCAACTTGCTAAGGCTGAAACCAGATCTGCAATCCGAAAATTGGAATTTGTAGCTAAGGTGTAGCAGTAACCACTTAGCATAATTCTTTCACCAGGTAAAAGTTCTCCTGTTGGAATCCGGCGGATCAGCCTCGAACGTCACGGACATTCCTTATCTCTGGTATGGCCTGACCCAAACTGATTTGGTCAAAAAGTACTACTCGGAGCTCCAAGCCAGCGGCTCGTGTTATGGGAGCTACTGTCAAATGCCCTTTGGTAATATCCTGGGTGGTGGAACCTCCATAAATGGAATGCTCTTCGTTCGCGGTAACAAGCTTGACTATGACGAGTGGGCAGCGGATGGAGCACAAGGTTGGTCCTACGCCGAGATGCTGCCTTACATGAAGACACTGGAAGACTACGAAGACGCTCAACCTGGTGATGGCCGTGGACAAGGTGGGTACATTCACGTCACAAATCAAGAGGGAGTCAAGTTCTACGGAGCCGAGGCTCAGCGCTGGTATGACGCTGTACGAGAAGCCGGCCATCCCTTCGGAGACTACAATGGAAATAGACAGGCCGTCATGTCATTCTCACAGAAGGCTGTCCGGAATGGGAAGCGAGAGTCAACTGAGAGCGTTTTTTTGAGAAACCAGGCGAAGACAAGGTCAAATCTGGACATCAGGCTCTTCTCTCGTGTGAGCAGGATTCTCTTCTCCGGAACCCGAGCAATTGGCGTCGAGTATGTCAAAGGTCAACTGACGTACCAAGCCTACGCTCGTAAAGAAGTCATCATCTCAGCTGGGACACTGTCGTCTCCCCAAATTCTGATGCTTTCTGGAATTGGAGAACAAAAGCAACTAGAATCCTTTGGAATCAAAGTCGTGGCAGATCTGCCGGCCGTAGGAAAAAACTTCCAGGACCACGTCCACGTATTTCTCCAGTATGAGACGGACTTTGTGTTTGACGTACCGAAATTGGACTTTAGTGATGCTACGTACAATGAATGGAAGTACTGGAAAACAGGCGTCTTGACTTCCACTAGCGGGATCGGAATCGGATTCATGACGACGAAGAACTCCAAAAGCTGGGACGACGTTCGGGTTCAGTTCAATCACGGAGTGGGCTATCAATGGCGGAAGGGCCAGAACTTGCAGCAAATTAATGTGTTGACAGATGTGACGAAGCCAGAGAGTCGTGGTGAGATAAGACTCCGTAGTGCTAACCCGACTGACCAACCTCTCATTTATCCCAACTACCTGGCCTCAGAAGCGGACAGAGAGGATCTCATTGCGGGTTTGAATGCAGGGATTAAAATATTCCAAACCCGTCCGTACGCCGCCATCAATGCTCAACTCATCCAGCCAGAGGGAGTTTGCACGGATTTGCCACTCTGGTCTACGGAATTCATCAAATGCTTTGCTATGAGGACAGCCAAGTCCAGTCTCCACTACACAAGCACTTGTCGAATGGGCAACTTGTATGACAGTAATGCTGTCGTGGATCCTCAGCTCCGGGTTCGGAAAGTGACGGGGCTTCGGGTTGTGGATGCCTCCGTCTTGCCGTCTGTTCCGCGTGGTAATATCGTTGTTCCTACAATGCTGGTTGGACTCAAGGCCGTCGATATGATCAAGCAGGAATATGGATTGTAATTTTACTACGACGAATAACTTTAACTTCTAATGTAAACATGATTACCCATTTGAAATTATGTTCATCCAAGTAAAGCGTGACATCACTAAATCTGTTAATACCAAGCTCTAATTCTAGAGAATCAAACAGCATATATTATATTTTACTGCAATCAAGATTTTCATCCAGTTACATAGGTACAAACAAGATTCGCATGTATTGATCAGCAGCAGTGTCATCTCATCGGATCTATGTATATTCAAATCCACCAGGCAAGTAATACAGGCATCAGGCACGATTAATAATACGCTGTAGAAGCCGACTCGTGCTTACGCACAGGCCCACACGAAAATCATCACGGTTTCGTCGCCTAGCATTGACAATTGACCGTCACGATATAAGAAATGGCTGCAGTTTAAACTGCTTATGGCCATTACGGCGATTCCCATTAAAATGAAAAATTTAAATGAGTTTAGAACTTTTCCGGGCCGATCAAACCCAATCAATTTTTTACAGTGATATACATCCGTATTACAAATTAAAAGTTTTAAAATCTACTAAGGATTTTGTGAGGTATGACGCCATTTCGTAATGCGATAGATATGTATATATTGCTGTTGGCGGGCTCGCCAGCGTGGTTTTTCGTTTTTCTTTCTGAACTCGGTAAGCTGCTAGGTATAGTTTGCGTGCTTCAAGCTTTTTATTTCGAAACTAAACCAAGACGAATGACCGGCATCACAGATCGTACATCTTGGTCAGGTCCAGCACGCTCCGTTCATTAAGAATTCCTTTGTCAACACATTTTTCTTTCTCTAGTGCTTTTTTTCTTCGAAAGAATGAGGCTAAGCACGCAACCTTTGTTTGGTTTTCGAAACCGGACAAGGAATAATCATTTTGAATCTCAAAATTTCATTTTTCGTAATGGAGTTACCGTTGGACAGGTGCGTTGGTGTACATGTACGTGCCGGTTAATTGGGAAAATGTATTGTATGTAAACAACGCTTACTACTTCATGACTTCCTTTGCCAAAAACATGTAGGTTGTTCTGGTATTCATGTACTCCAATTGAAGGCGCAAATTCGACAACCTATAGCCAAGCCAAGCAAAGTCCTGGTCCTAACTTTAACTTAACTAGTGAGATAATAAGATTATGAGTTGTCTAGAATTCAGTTAGTTTAGTACGGATTATCAGCTGGATTATCATTTATCATCCAGCAGTATACTACCTGGATCTATTTAGATTTACATAAAATGTTCATGTCCCAATACGAGTAACCAGGTTATAATTCTACAGCAGTAGTGCACTAGTTAGGCAGTAGCAAAATTATTTTAGCTTGTAATTAATTGGGGTATAGCTTATCCATATAGCTTAATACAGTCCGGCACCCAATTCACGTGAAATCTATAGTGGAAGGCATTTGTGAAGTTGTCAAATCAGTTCCATTCCTGGCTTGGCAACTGTCCTCCTATTAAGAATTATAAGTGAAAGACGGTTTGAGATAAGAGCAAAGCTCCTGGGAAGACAGGATGTTTTCCCAAACCCGAGTCGTCTGAGCCCTAGGACCCTCGTCGTCGTCTGAATAATGTTAGAGCTCTTTCTTGCATGCCTCGTCCCAAAGAGAAAGCTGGCGATGAGTGGAGATGATAGGGACGGATTGTGTCGTCGTCGGTGCCAAAGGGTGGGATTGAGAGGCTCGGTGGACAAATGACAAGGGAATGATTGTAGATTGAGATTTAGGGCAGAGACGGAACAAAGATCATCGCAGATGCCCACATGGCACAGAGACAAGCAGGAAGAATGCACGCTCTACTTGTTGACGGAAGGCTTTTGGCCTCATGCCCTCTCCGCTGAGATCAATAGACGGGTTAATTACAGGGTTGAAGCTGAGCTGCTCTGCACGGCATAAACTAATATTGAAGTACAGGTAAGCTTTAATGGGAGAAAAAACGTAGTTCCTAAGACAAGAACTTAACAGCGAAAATCTATAAAATATATACATCTCCCCTTCATGTACCATATAGTATCCTGAAAAATGATTCAGCAGCTTTGTTCCAGTTTAAAAAAAAATAAATCATTTTTTCAGGCTTCCACATGATTCACCACCAGCTTAGGACCACAAGCACTGAGGTTTTTCTTAACGAAGGCTGGCATTTAGAAAAATCGTCACAGTGCAAAACGTTTTTTGTAAATAGTAAATTTGCTCAAAAGAGCGAGCCATATTTTTCAGATAAGGTGCACGTGCTGCATTGGTTGAGGTGAATTTGAATATGTCGAGTATGATTTGAGTCTTTTTTACACCTGAGCCTGGCCGCTGTGTATTCAATATAATATTTTCAGCATGTAATAACATTAAACAGTTACCTAGCTGAATACGTGGTTTAAAAATGCTTAAACAGATTTGAGGCTTAGAGTGTTAATAGAGTACAGGACGGTGTTGGCATTCCACATCATGTAGAGATAAGACACAAGATACAAGCAGGCGCTAGCAGCGTAATATTTGTTTCATCTTTTCTCATTTCAGTGACTGGTAGCTTTATTTAGGAAAATCATGAGCCTAGTACTCAGGGAATAATGAAGATAGAACGAGATGCACTCATGAAATATTAAATAAAATGGGTTACACTTTGATGTAAGCCACTGACGTTTCTTTGAGACTGAAACAAATTGTGTTGCGAACAAACTGAATCTCAGCCTTTGGATATGCATTCAGATTGAGAATCGTGGAAATATGGGAGAATTTGCAGAAGTGTAAATTGTAAAGCGAGCTGAAGACGAGGTTTTAGTTATGAGCCTTTGCTTTCCAATCCGTCTGTCTCGCATTTTATATTTTATGCCCTTACCTAGTGTAGCATCTGCTTGCTTTGTGCAGCTGGAGGCACCAGGCACTTAGCCCAACAGACAAGAAATCCCAGTCTACCTTCCTTCTACATAATAGGAGCGTTTAATTATAGAAGCCTTCATATTGGTTGGGTTGGGATAGGTATTTTCTTTCATGCTTTCCTCTCCTGTCTTTACATGCTTTTTGTTTTAATAAAAGATGAAAATTGTGAGTTGAATGATAAAAAGAAAATGGGCCATAACTCCAAATCTATGACAACTTATAGCAGTGCATCTATTAAATGTGACCGACAATTCATAGCACCCAATTCGTACTGAACCGTAAATATTTCCAATCTGTATACCATTACTGCTTTCCAGTTTGGCCACACCCAAACTGTCCCAACTGAATTTACTTCACAATTGAACTATGAATTGGTTTACTCTGAACTGTTGAAAGTAAACTTATGAATTGAATGAACAATATGAAACGGTGGACCAGGAGACGTCGAAATTTGAATCGAGTCGATAATTTGTTGCAACTATGAACTTTCGCCGCCTATGAATTGTGAGCATCGGGACTTGTCGCCAATTGTGACCAAAGGATTTGGTGGACAAAAGTTGAGGAAAGTGTAAATTGTAGGAAATGTCGGGGACGGATGGTGGTGGTGGTCATAAGCCTCTTTCCAAATTGTTGGGAGAGAAAGAGAGTGAAAGGCTGAGGACCTGATTCTGTTTGTAAATGGATCCGCTCTCGTCTTTTTACGATGAGTGGAGCATATGAGATACTTATTGGTGACAAATGACAACAAGAACTCGGATTTCTCTAGGCTCTAATTTCTTCCTTCTCCGTCAACTGAGAGGAGGCGAGGAGGCAGAGGCCGAAGCAGGCGACTGGAGCATTATTCTATTTATTAGTTTTCCCATCAAATTCCTTACACTCCGCACGTCATGCCCAGCGGAACGAGTTTGGGCCAGAAGTGTTATTGTCAGTTGGCTAGAATGAATGAGTCCCAATCATAACTGAAACGAAATGGCACGGCTGGAGTAATTGACTACACTCCCACCAGCTCCAGCTTATGTAGCCAATCAATCCTGTGCAATGTGCAGGATAAATAATGATTCACGAGTCAGGCCACTTTAACGTCAGCTTGACGGGTTGAATTGGGCGATCATCTATTGACGCAGAGTTAAAATAATGCCTTACATTTCACACAACACGTTACAGATAGATTACCTAGGCTAGAAATCGAGAAAATATTTGTGTATGTTAATCTTAATTGGTCACATCTATCAATGGACTTTATAACCTGGATTTAAGGTAGATATCAAAGTGAGAAATATATTGGTAGTTATCGCAGAATTTCTCGACTTAAGAAATGCCATACGCCATCCTAGTATTGGAAATCACTCAAAAATTCCGGAGAATCTGTTTACCTAAAAATAAATGCTCACAGAAAAAAATAACTAGCTTAGGAGCGGCCCGAATGTTTATTCTGTCAAGTTTTTCATACGACACACGACCGTCAACTTGAGTAAAGTACTTGACGCTTGTGGTTCAACTGAGCTTCCTTTCAACAAGAATATCAAACTAATAACTCAAGCGAACTTTCCCCTGACATTTACTCTCTACTCTATTTTTCCTTAACGAAAGCAATACAACTTTGTGAGAAAAACTTTAAATTAAAATAAAAAATGTAGACCTGGATTTATCAGGGTCTCTTGTCACCATCATGTAAGCTCATGTATTTCTAGAAGCTCTCTGGAACCACGTTAAAAGAAATCCGGAAGTTCATAAATAACCGAACCGTCAATACCCACATGTACACTGGAATAATGGAAGAGACAATCGGCTCCGCTTCGCATGCAACTTTGTGGAACAGTGCACAATACTGAGCAGTCTCGTACTAGCAGCCCATCATGCCAACAGTGCAAGCGAAGTAATCATCTCCACAGCTGGGCCAGTTCTACGACTTGTACGTTGCACTATTTCTTAGACCATTATGGACAAGTCATACAGATAACCTGCGAGTTATCTTAGGACACTAAAATTACAAAATGGGGTGATGATATCCCATTGGTTTAAACGTTACGTCGACTCTGTGCTCTCTCATCTCATCTGCGTGCGTATTGTAAAGGGGTGCTTAAAGCGAACGTGAATGTCTTGGACATTTGTTGTTGAACCATGTAGTGAATTACTTAATAATTTGATTTTCGTGTCTGATTTTCTGCTTTAGCCCAGACAGACTCATTTATTATTTGAGACGGTGACAAGTCGTTCTTGTACGGTTTTCATGAATTCAAATCTAGAATTTTAGATAGGTAGCTTTGATTTTTAGTCCACCACAATAAGACTTGGCTAGCTTTGTTATAAACATGTATTTAGATCAAGGATACATTATGTAGCAAGAGTTTCTACAAATTCGTATTTTCCCCAGAAGAGCGCTGCCAAAAGAATACCGCAATTGCAAAGAGCAATGGATTCCGCTCGGGATGCCGTAGCAATTTAATTCAATACTTTCGAATAGATTCTTGTTTTTGGGTGTATCCACAAAGATCATTAGAAACCAAGCAACTCCGTTATCGTTTCCAGACGAGCCGGATGAGGATGAGATGGATATAGGGAATGCTTAAGCAGGCCTTAGGTACATAGGATCCTTTCGTAGCATTAAAGTAGGCATCAGAACGGGAAAAGGAAAGCGCCACTCTGGCTGGGCATATTGAGCTGGTAAGGTAGCAAAGCCTGTTGACGAGACGACATGAGCCCCTATATTCAGGCCGCTTCCGTCTCCACACCGGGTTTATCCCTCCAGTTGGCATTGGGCGGACATGGGAGACTTTGGCGGAGAAGAAAGGAAACGAAAACAACTTTCACCCTTTTCCATTCCCCAATTCGATTCACTGTACAAACACATAATACAGAATTCCGGCTCCAGCTGCGGAGGTAAGGAGGCTTACAATCTTCTTGACCATTCACCGAGACATAAGCAAAGGATTTGGATGTATTTGTACTTTTTCATTCAATATCTTATTCCGCACACTGCACACATTTTAGTAACCAACTTAGCCCTTGTGTACCAGCCCAGTGAGGCGCAATTGTAAGAGCTCGGGTCGAGCAGGACAAAATGGTTCCACTCACGGGGAAGAAATAGATTTACTTTCTCCAAATCAATGTTCCTGTTTTATGTGGTTCATTTTCTTCAAACAGGAATCAGACGCTTTCTGACCATGCCTCTTTACGTCTTCTGTGTCATAATTTCTAATTCCGCTAATTTCAAATCACGTATAAAGGTAGCTTCGTCTCTCCTAGCTTGCCCATTGTAATACTACTTGTGGCATTTCTTTGCCCATGTCTATGTGTACAATGTACGTATATGTTTGGTTTATCCAAACATACATATGCAGTGACGAATTTGAGTATGAATGTCATGATGCCGCCTATAGAGCTGAGCTTATTTCACCAATTCATGGAAAATCCAGGCTTAAATATTCATATTGAATAGTAAGGAATGGTTTTCTTCGTAGTTGTGAATCTTTATGCATGCATACACAATACGAAGAGAAGTACAAATCTAGTAATGCCTTGAAAGCTGGGTGAAAACTTGCTGAAGAAAAGCTGATTTGGGTAACTTATGTGACGGGCATTATTACTTGCTCTGCAATCATATACATGAATCCCGGTCCTAATGCCGAGAGACCCAATGCCGTGGGGACCTAATGCCGATGATCCCAATGCCGTGGGGACCT